>JAMQGT020006122.1:0-41012 GCA_024447675.2 Pterophyllum scalare | reverse complement strand
CAATACGTAACTGAACCAAGTAGAGTTAGAAAATGAACGAGTAACCAACATATCACCAGTTACGTATTGCTGGTGAGGAAATTCTACAATTAAATGTGTGGGTAAATGAACACGGGTTTCCAGAAGAAGGGTCTTTTAGTATAAGGCAATTAAATGCACTTACACAATCACTAGAAAAAGGGAAAGTGAAGACAGAGAAAAAGTCAAACAACTGAAGGAAAAAAAGTAAGTTTGTTCCTTTCATGCAGACTGGAAAGCATTTTTTTTGTGGCTGGATGAGTAAAACGCAGGTAGTAATACGTAACTGAACCAGGTACCACAGCCCCATATTGCTGCAAAAAGTGGAGCGCAGAAGAGTGCAGTCATACATCTTTTTGGAAATTTCCATGACCACGCTGATTAAGTATGCAATCTGACCGCAAGATAGCTAAGGCCTGGTTCTAACAAACGCTCCCGCCTCTTATGCGCAGGCTTGTTTAACGGCTGAGGTGAGTGTTTGCCTTTGTAAACACGGGGCGCTGCGCAGAGATTGAAAACACATGATTGAACACACACACACACACACATACACACACACACACACACACACGCACACGAAAACTCTGATGCACCATATTTCCCTGTGCCATTGTGTGCGCCAGACGAATTGTTATCTGGTGCGTCTAGAGAGTTTGCCCTTGCTGATACCAAATCTGTCTGCCAACATCTTTCTATACTGTCCAGCTTTCTAGAGCCTTCAGCCTCAGCTGTGTGTCTTCCTATTCATCTGTCTACAAGCTGCAACTGTACAAGCCAGGATGAGCTGACACTGTCTCTCAGTTTGCTCCTCCTAAACTTTCCGCCTTTAAAATAATCTGCAGGCTAAAGAGTTTCCAAACCACAAAACATGGGACCAGTTAGTGCTCCATCTCTCTAATGACTGAAGTCGACACTGGCACCAGGGAAATATGATCCTGGATGAGTGGTTGGCTAAATTTCTTTATCCACATCCCAGCTGTTTGAGGGTTGACCACTGTGGCCACTGCGGCCTGGTAGGCAGGGGAAGAGAGGAGGCCACGTCAGGGTTATGCAGCACCCTACACACACTCTCACTCAATATATACAAGGATAACTCACACAACTTTATCACACTTCCTTCCTCCTCTCTCCTGCTGCTGAGAATTATACAGCAGTAGATCTGAGAACAGCAAACACGTAACTGAACCAGTAACATAAAGGCCCCTATGTATTGCTTGGGCTAATTTCTCTAATTTGCAGACAGTCTGGGCTAAGGCTCAGGGCTCAGAGGCTAAAGACTCGGAACTCCAGAATAGCAGGCTAGCCAACTCATCACACTCATGGACACACATTGCATCCAGGACATCAGAAGATTTAGATATACTTTTTCAGGGGTGGGAAATCTCACTTGAAGGGCAGAGGGAACTGGGCGTATAGCATAAAGAGGCAGGGAGCGAGAGAATCATATGAGACGACAAAGGATAAGTGGAAGACCTGAGGTCAGCTTTATTCAGGCTGTCTCAGACGGAGAACATCAGACAAAATTATGGTCTCATTGAACACCTGTTGCAATGTAACAGTCTAATTCTGCACTGCTCTAGTGTTTGTGACAGTGTGGAGAAAACAGCCACCTGCTCAGCCAAACGCTGATTTCAGAAGTGAATTGCAATAACTGTTGATAAAATGAAAGTTGAAACCTGCTTAGTGGTCACACTACAGCACGTCAGGCAGTAAAATTGCTAAAATATTAAATTCATCCAGTTTTACCTTCAGGTTGGCAACAAGTGTACAACAATGTGCAAAAGAACTGCATTACACCGAAGAAACTAAACATTTACTCATCAATACACATTGTTTTTTATCAATGTCTGTCACAAAAATCCCCATTGCACACACACACCCCAACCATCAAGCATGTGTGATTCAAGTGTACATTTACCTATTTTGAAGTTTGATGCAAGGGACCCAGGTCCTGTGGCTGCAAAACAAGCAGTGCCTAACATGGCCAAACATCTCCACTTTGGACTCGCCTGTCCAAAGGATTTTGTTACAGAAGTCTTGCAGTTGCAACTTTGCAAAACTAAGCTGACCTCAACGCTATTGAACACTGGCGGGATCAACTTGGGTGTGCTGTTTGTGCCAGAGTGACCAAAACAGTAATGTTGGCTGACTTGTGACAAACGCTGCTTGAAGAATGGACGCCACACCACAGCAGTGTGCGGCCAAGCGACCAGCATGAGGAGGAGGTGGTGCCAGGCTGTTGTGGCTGCGTATGGTTCTTCCACATGCTACTGAGGCCCCTGTTTGTTAAATGAATAAATTGTTGAATTGCCAATATGTCTCGTTTCTTCAGACTTCAATCATCCAATCCAATAAACGACACCACACAAGAGTCAACGGCAGAATGAGCTGTTTTTCATGGGCGCAACCCACATACTCAACTCTGCTGCTCAACCTGCAAATGCAGTTTCCTTACAAATGTGGCTCCATTTAAGGGGAAATACACAGGCTTTTCAATAATATACACTTTATTGCCAAGAGAGCATTGTCACAACAATTACTTGTTGTAAAAATTGTTGCTTTTTGTGCTCATTTTACAGAATCCACATCGCCTTCTTCGGAGTCAGATGTGTAGAAGGTGTGGGAGGTGCTGCCCCATAGCACAGCTTTAGTAATGGGAAAGAAGGGCTGGAGCAGTCCTGTGACAGGGGATCTTTTAACATTTAGAGTTCGTGTAAAAGGCGAATGGTGCAATGACTGTTAACTCACCTGTCTAATACATAGATTTCCTGTACGGTTCAAGGTGGAGTAAAGAAGGATCCGCTTCAGATTGGATTTTCTTATCTGTATCTGCCTCAATGAGTCATCAAGAGACTCAAGGGGACTTTGACTGACACACTGTGCCACAGTAGTGGCTCAGTGAGTTCACCGTCTGTGTGTTGTGATCTCAGTTGTAGTCATTTTCTTTTTGACTAAGAATGAAAGTGGAAACAGTCCATCAGCTGCTTGGCCATGAGTCAGAATCTGTTTGTACAGTGGGCACATGCCACACCTCAAGTTACTCAAAACTAAGGGACAGATAATGTTTACACACACTCCGTATCCTTAATTTCTGGACACCCGCAATTCTTTTTATTCTTTTGGTAATTTTTGTACTTCCCTCCTTCGATGTTTTTCAGCCCGTGCTGTGGTAAACAGTAAACAGCCGTGCTTTAGAGGATTACTCGTTAATGCATTGTTACTGTTTTGCTTTAGTTGTTGCCCTTGATAACAGACTGATGACTGATGGAAAGACGCCAGCTAAACAACACACTTCACACATAAGGAGTGGGGGGCTGTTTACTTGGTCTTTACCAGCTTAGTTTTCATATCCCTTTAACCAGAAGGATTATCCCCACTTGCTGAACGTTAAATATGTAAGATTACATTATTTTATTCAATCACAAACACAGATAGGCAATTGTTTTCCTGGAAGCATCTTTCTTTGTGAGGCTTTTGGCAATTGGCAGGCATCTCCGGGTGCTGGAAGTCCCACTGTTACCAATGGGTAAAGGCTTTGTTTTGACAGAAAATGGTGTTTGTATGTGTACATGTGGTTACATGCATCTCCATATATTGCACAGCCTTTTCCACTTTACATTCAGCCATGGCTGCATGACTGAGCAAATAGATGTCTTTGTCCAAATCTTTCCAAACTCGTCAGACCTGTTAAGTTTCAGGGGACAATAACTTCCATGGAAGGGCCTTTGTGTGGTGAAGACAAAGTAATAAGAAATATAAACTGCTCTCAGGCTTATGGAAGCATTCAGGTTTAAATATGCTAAAACCATAGATCAGGAGGGCATCACAAAGTTGAAATGGAAAAATACAGTTTTAGTGCGTTTTGACGTGCAATCTCTCAGATGTATCAAATGTTACCGAACAAAAGGTTAAAAACAAACAAACAGCAGACCCACAATGTAATTTCCTCCCTCTCTTGCCGAAGACTGGTGATGAGTGTGTCTAAGTGTTTTGTTCCACATTTTTAATTTATTTTTTTTTTTTGTGTGTGTGTTTTTTATCTTTGTTCATTGTTTGATTCTGTGGAGCTACACCCAATTCTTTGGGAACATGGAAAGACTATAAAAAAAACCCCAAAACCCCCAAAACTTTTCTTAGTGATACTCAAGCTCTGTGGGCGCTGAAGGAGGCACTTTGCATGTGGAACAGGAAAAGAATAAAAATATGACAGTGGGTGTTAAATCTGCCTTACCACAACCTTGATAAAGTGAAGTAAAGTGGGGGCATTTTCTTAAGTGTATTACCAATGTATGAGTCTGTGTGATGAAGGGTGCAAGGCGCATTTGCACAACTTTCATCTCTAAGCCAGAGCATGGCTGTTATTAGCTGATTACCACTGCAACACTCAGCAGACTTGTTTGCAATCCAAAACATGCTGCTGGCACTGGATTTATTAACCAGTATTGATTGCGCCTTTTTGCAACAGTCCATTGATGACTCCAGTTCCAGTGAAAACTAGTAAAACAACACACATAGTTAGGAAATTTCAAATCATCACGCACCCTCAGCCATCATGCAAATGCTCACATGCAGTTTATGTAGTAGAAATCAGTATAGATTTAGCATCATGACTTTAATTAATGAGAAGTGTGTGTGTGTGTTTCGGCCTGTTGCATGTCAGTTTATCCATACAAGGTTAAGATGAAGTGAGAGCTCTTTCTCACACTTTCTCACAAGCATCTTCAGTACACACCAGAGCTTCTCAGAGGTTTACTGTGACAGACCAAAATAACTCATCACATTTTCACACCTCCTCTTGGTTGCATGCCATCACAGAAGAGGAAGGAAAGAGACGGACAAGCCAGAAGCCTCAACAAGCAACATCCTTATCTGCAACATCATCATTAGTCTGTTCACCCTGCTTTCAGTAACCTTGCACCGTGTGAGGAGTGGTACAAGGGACTTTTCAACACTTCTAATTTAATCTGAAAGAAAATCATGTCTACAATTAGAGCTGTCTTATATTTAGTCACCTACAGTGCCGATGTATTGATGATACATGAACATTGGCTTGGCAATGACAAAAAGACATGCTTGTGCTGATATTGCCAGTGTTGCTAATGTTAAAAGGCATTGTTAGTTTAAATATATGAGCTCAGTGTCCACTCAGCGTCACCATCACAAACATTTGTGGCTTTTTTTCTTAGTACAGACGTCCGTTTAGCTGTGTTAGCGGCAAATGTTCTGTGGTGCAGGGTCTGTAGCGGCCTCTTCTTCTTTTTCAGAAGATGCATTGAAAATTAAAAAAAAACTTTTCACTTCTCAAAGGAAATATCTGCTCTTAAGAAAAGCTTAATTGAGGGGTGAAGGTGCCGTATCTGTGAGCTGATGCAGTGATTCTCACACTTTATGTTTGCACTTAAAGTGCATCAGCTAGTAGGAGCAGAAGGGGAACACATGTGTGGTGTGACATGACTACAGTTGGGAACACTTGTGCACTATTTGCACCAGTTCACAACTGCTTTTGAACAAATGTATCGATCATATTTGATTGCGCCTTACATTCCGGAGCTGTGTTGCTGCGTTTTGTAACTTAGCTGATTATTCTTATCATCACCCTTTGATCAGATCATCTTAGGTCACATTGCAATTTCTGCTGAGAAAGTGTGAAAGAGTAAAAACAACCTAGGCCTGTGACAGAAACAGATACTGTGCATGCAATTACCCTGTTGATACTGAATCTCCGGCTTGCAGCTGCACATGCTAACAGAACATGTTGCCACTTTAACCCCTGTCGCACTGTATAGTGAGAGCTCTTATTCACCATATGTGGTATGTTGAGAAATACAATTTCGCAATTGTTAAACCTTATTATTTTCTCTTTCTCAGAGGGAAAAAAAGACAATCCTGAAACAAATAAAACAAAAAAAAACAGGACATGATGTACGAGATAAGGTTACCACTACATCACACACCATCCTGTTCTTAAAAAATTGGCAGCGTGAGTAACATTGCTGTTGCTGGTCAAAATGAAACAATTTCACATAAAGGATTTTTTTTACTGCATTGCCAGTGTGTTTTGGCGAAGTGATTTCTTTCCTATTTCTTAAGGACATGACTTTCAGAGGCCGTCCATCTGCTGTAGATCTGTTTTTCAAGCCTGACACTTCTTGTGTCCTCCACACTTTTAACACGATGCCAGTTTTTTTTTTTTTTTGGCTAATAGTGCTTTGAAATGACTTTGCTGGTGCAAAACTATTTTATATCCATCAAACTGTCTTACTTACATACTTATCTTTGACGTTTTTCATAGATGTAACTGAAGAAATTGGTGGCTGCTAGTAACAAAGTGCCTGAAGATACAATTTAAAATTGGTTTCTTTGCTAAGTTGTCTGTTACGCATAGACACCATAATTACACCTGTGGAGCAAATATTGGTAGGGATATACCTTCCGTCATTTCATATTGGTAGGGACTCCCTACCATCCCTAGCTAATCATATCCCGTGATTGGTAGGGACATAAAGGACATTATTTGACATTGGTAGGGACATGTCCCTATTGTCCCTACCTAATTGAGTGGCTTAGCAAACTACCAAAAATGCATTTCTCTGAAAATGTTGGGTACAAGGATGAAAATGAGTGAAAAAGCAGGTTTACAAAGTTTTTACTACAGTATATGTGGTACAATATTAACCTACGCATGCAACCAGGGTCAGCAGATGTTAGTTGTGCACTGCGGCTAATTTGCGATTTATAATGCTTCCATAATCTGTCTATGCCACTTAATTATCAGTGAGTGGTTCCTCTCAATCTGTTACTTTCTGCACAAAACAGACAGTGCTAGTCTAAGACCCTAATTATTGCTAACTCTAGCTATCCTCTACAGCACATGTAGTTAATATCTAGTAAGAACCAACAAAATTAGAGTGGGGGTGAAGCACTGGGGGGGCTACAGAGGAGACCTAAAGATGTTGTGATTTGAGAATAAGGATAATAAAGGGGTGATGTCAAGGGTGTAGCAAAGTCTGCACGCTTTTGGCTTCTGGTCAACAGGTGGGCCCTACCGATCCCCCCCCAGCTGACAGCCCACCAGCTCAGGAGAAAGACTTTAGCCAAGATCTGTCTGGCAGACAGAGAAGGGGATTTCAGCACCAAATCCAGTGGATCAATAAAAATGTCTGCTAATTAGGCTGGCCATGAAAAGAGGGGCAACTGAATGAGAGTAAACAGAGAGAGGGGAAGGAAAAGAATAACATCAGAGCAGCTTGCGCTGATTCAGAAGCGTAAACAGATGAGGAAACTCTCCAGACAAGAGTGCCTACTGTGGAAATCAGGTACAAAAGGTGACACCCAGCTTTGCCTCGAGGGTAAATCTAATTCAGTCTGATGAAGAATATGCCCTTGCCCTCTTTCTTTCCCACCATCTCTACTTCCATCACTCTCTTGTGCAGTCAGAGGCAACCCTCTCATGCGACGGCGATCAGTTTCTCTGACCTCAATCCGCTCTCTTCCGCCTCCCACCTTTTTCTTTGCCCTCCTCCTTTTCCCTGCCCCTCCTCTATCCTTCCTTTGGACATCATCACTTTGACCTAAATCTCCACATTTAATCTTCTTCTTCTTGTCTTTTGGACTACAATCAACCCCTTAATTGTCTTAATCTCACTGGTCTTTTATTGTCCCAGGGAGTCATGCATACGGCAGAACAAAAACATTAACCACAGATCAATACTTGGCATCCGGCCACATAAACCACCACGGTTTATGTGTGATCGATAATCACCAATTTAAAGTGGGACTGCACTGCACAAGTTTAATTAATATAAAAAGAGGGTGGGGTATGTCAGGTTTGTTGCTCATCAAAGCAAATGTTCCAAAGAGAGGGGATGGGATTATGTTAGTAAGAAATAACAGGAAAAAATTCTGGTAAAATTCATCTGGTGTTATTCTTCTCTTTCTTTTAAATGGTGAGTTAAATGTAAGACCACTTGAAAATAGATGTGTATTACAATATGTACTCTTAAAAAGATAACTATTTGTGAATCAGTGGATTAAATATATTTTGAAGAGAGGAGCACAACTTAATGGCTGTAAACACCCACTGCCTCTTTACTTTTATCTTCTCTCGATAAAGCCAAAAATAGTGGCATTGTCAATTTCCAATAAGAGAAGCTTATGGAGTGGCACTTTCAGTTCTATTTCAACATTTTAGGCACTGAGCCAAGATATTAGCTTCCCAGCACTGGTAAACCCAGGATAAAGCTAAGGTTAGGATGTGATTTGCACATGATTTTGAAATGACAACCCTGATGTTAATCAAAATATTCAGAACAATAACAGATTATCACTGTCAGTGGATGCACTTTGTACCATCTGCTGACGAACAGCACACGGAGGGAATGTAGCTACTATATATATATATATATATATATATATATATATATATATATATATATATATATATATATGTGTATATATATATATATATATATATATATATGTATATGTATATATATATAACACAGTCCTATTTCCATTCTATTTTCTCATTCATTCTACTTTTTCCTTCACATAACAACAACAACAACTCAGCTCTTCCCTCCTCCTCTTCTTGCCACTGTCCCTCTGTCTCAGTGGGTGAGTCTCGAGCTGCGTTGCGGTCAGACGACACTGTCTGACTCTGCTCTGCTGTAATCTGACATGGCTAATCTCATCTCTCTGTCTCTGAGGACTGGCAAACTACCTGGGTCTCTCCAGCCAATTAGAGCCCATCTGCACGGCATACACCATGCAAGCCAGGCTGAAGCCAAACTCTGTAGGGGCCCAGTCAGCCTAGTCAGGCTGCTGACGGGCTCAATGGTGGCTAAGGCTGTCTGGTCTGGGCCCAAAATATCTCCTTCTATAACAGCCCATCTGCCCGTGGCTTGGCCTGGTACACTTTCCTCCCCTGCTGCCCCAAAAAATAGGGATACTCCACAGGCTTACTGCCATACAGTTGTTAGGCAATCACCAAAACATTTATTTATCATTGGGTTAAGTGGTGTACTATTGCACCAAATGTCCCTTTTTCATTATCCTTTTTTCCACAGAGCTGGCACAGAAAAATAAAGTGAGTCTAAATATTTGGTTAGTATAAATATTTAAACAAATGATACAAATGATATCAGAAGATTAACCCACTCTCTGAAAATGACATATGACATATCATCTTTTTATTATTATTATTATTATTATTTACATTATTTTTTATTAGTTTTCCAAACTTGTTTTTCTTTTTTGGCACATTATAAAATTTATTATTATTATTATTATTATTTATTGACATGCTATTGGTTCTATTAGTTCAGTTTTCACTTATATCTGGTTGCGGTAATATAAATATATAAATTTCCAACTAATGGCAGGGTGGTAAATAAAATGAAATAAGCCTTCTAACAGCTTGGTTTCTCATCAAGCCAGTCTCACTTAATCACCTTAGCTAAATTAGTTTGAAATTAGCCCTCTTTCTGACTGCCTGTTCTCCATCTTTCCCCTCCTTTCCTCCCCAGTCGTTTTCACAGCTTTGTGGATTAGACAGATTACAAGTCTGAAACTCTGTTTTTGCTGCGTTTTTGCCCCCCCCCCCGCTGCCTCAGCTCCAGTCCTGCTATCTCACTGCATGTTCATTCAGGATGGACATTTGTGTGTAACACAACAAACATATCCATTGAAAAGTTAACACTGTTTACCCATTGACCTACTGGAGCAGCGCTCAGTCCCTTAAGGAGCAACGGAGGCAAAACAGAACATATCAATGAGATCAGAGGTTCATATCGTATATAAGTCCAGTTTTTCCAATTAATTTTAAAAACATTTAGGGGGAATAAATACCACACATGCTCCAAAGAAGCAATAAACACACCAATAAATGAGGAGTCATGAATGATTCTGATTTGAATCACATGTCAAGGAAATTTATCTGCAGGCTTGATCTTGTCAAATCTGTTAACGTGCTGATACTGTGGTTATAAAAAGCATGCTCCATTTTTGCTGCTAGTTCTTGAACAATTAATCAATTAATTGCAAAAAGTAACCCAGGAATTATAATAATTAGTCGCAGCCTAATACATCTAACTTTCAGTGGTTCTCTCTATTTGACCCATATCTTCCCTAGCCTTCACCTTAGGTAAATCTTGAAGTCAGGTCTGCAAATCTTTTATATCTTTTATAATAATCTTTTATAATAATCTTTTTATTTTTTTTAAATCAGGTTAGATTTTACATAATCCACATTAGGTCATTATGTATACCTATGGTTTGCAGCCTTTTCACCGCTTAGTACAATTTTCACGTTGGCAAATACGTTTGGCAGAAATTGCGTTAATTCTCAAATTTCGTGCCGACGAGCACCGGTAGCCTGCAGCTGTGCATGTGCTACCACTTGCCAGATGACACATCATTTCCTGTCTCGGGGAGCAGCACAGACCGTTTGCGCAAACCATTGTAGGTTATTTGTCAGGGGAAAAAATGCTTTCACTTTCACTTCAGGGCTCCATTGATTAAGTCGAGAGGCTGCATTCAGAACGATTAAAAAAAAAGGCAGAGAAAAGACCCCAAATAACGTTACAAATTATAGACGACAGAGGAAAACACAGACACCCCCAAGCACCTCGCCATGGCGTTCATGTATCCGGCAGCCCGAAGAGACGAGAGTAAGGTCAGTGTCAAAGTTCTGCTGTGTGCCTTTTTTTCTTTCTTTTTTTTCTCTTTGTCATTCGGGTAAATTCTCTGGTGCAAGCGCAGGAGCAGGAAAAGCGATAACCAGGAAGAGAAAGTCATATATGGGTGGAGGAACAGAAAGGCAAATCGCGAATGGACGAAGAAGCAAAAACAAAACTTTACTGCGGGGTATTTAGTCCGAAAAGTAAAAAAATATTGTTGTGCAGTATGCAGAAGTGCTACGATTTCTCGTATAAGCAGGAGGTAAAGTAACGCCCACGCCATTAAAAACCAAAACAAAAAAACTCCCTAATGTCCCAGAAGGGCTTGTTCATAATTTGAATAGAATAGAAAGCCTTTTATTGTCATTGCACAGAATGTACAGTGAGATTGGAGGGCTACTCTCGTTGGGTGCCATGCTGTAGAAAGTCACACCTTCTAAAATATAAAATAGAACTTATAAAACTATACAGAAAATAAAACAATGTATAAAAATATATACATTGTAAAAAAAAAATATACATATAATAATCAAGATGGTGACTATTGCACTTGTTGGATGAATATTGGATAATACAAAATATAGGAGTGATAGCTATTGTTTAGTATGAATACTGTAATATTGCACAGAGATGTAGGTATTACACAGAGTGGTGGTGATTGCTTTGGCGAAGAAACTGTTCGTAAGTCTGTCTGTTCTGGCTCTGATGCACCTGTAGCGCAGGTCACACAGTTCAAAGCCAGGGTGTGAGCTGTCCTGGATGATGTTTTTTTTTGGAGTTGTTTAGCGTGTTTAGTTAATCAAGCAAAAATGGCTTTAAAGCCATAGTGCCTTATAATTCCATATCAATTTTATTATTGATCATTCTCAGAGGCAAAGCTGCTCAAAGAACAGCCCCAAACCCTTTGGGTTTACTGTTATTTTATATCTTCGACCAGTAGGGCTGCTTTGGTCAATTTTGAAATCACGATTATTTGAATATTCGTGGATTTCTGTAAACACACTGCATTTCATTTATTGCACTTAAAGAACAGTGACTACCACACAGAGCAATGAAATCCAGTGCACTTCAACAACCTCTTGAAAATAAATACTAGGTTGAAAATAAAATACAGAATATATAAATAAAATATATAAATAAACTGCAATATAAACAAATGCATTCTAAATTAAAGGCAAATAATAAATAAATAAATAGGTAAACAAATAGAAAGGTAAGGCCAGTTATCGGGACTAATAATATTATTCTTATTACTAATAAGAAACAGGACCAAGTCAGGCTGGCCCATTATAGCTTGGAGCAAACAGAACACATGTTCCGTTTAAGAGTAAAACATGATTATTCATGCCAACTAAGCAAATACTAGTTATACTGCTTATGCTGGCAACGCTGCGGTGTTTGTGTGGGGATGGTGCAGATCCCACCCTGCAGCAAATTTGTGTTAATTACCTTGCAGTCAAGTCCAGGTGTTTTACCTGTGGTGCACTCAGAGAAACAATTAAATGCCGGGACTTTTTTCCCTCCTGGGCAAGTCCCCCCCCCCCCGGTGCAAACATATCTGTCCTTGTAGTTTTTCCACTTATTTTTTCATTCCCTCATGCCCATTCCTATAATTTCAGCAATCTCACTACAGGGATTTGCTGGCGTTTGTGAGCCCTTATATTAATGCTGATGATTATTATTCCTTTTATTGAGAGGATGATTGTTATTCTCTCACTGATAAATATAAAGAAAAAACTGCGTTGTAAAAGTAGCCGGAAATGCACGGGAGGAACCGATGGGGCTGCCCTAACAGTTAAATTTCTCCCGGACAGGCAAGTAGATTTCCCGCTTGATAATTAACGGAAATTAACACATGATACACCTGCAGGATCCTAAGTGCCGGCAATCAGGGCTAAAAGTATACTTACAGAGCGCAATGTGACAAAATCTTTTTAATAGTATTTTTTATTTTGTCTATTACACTGTTTTTGTGATTGTTTGGCTCGTCCAATATGGGTCACACTAAATGTTAACTTCTATTAATATACAAAAGACATGCCCATACTGTCCCCACCTGTATGCACAGCCCAGGGTCCTCATTATATATAAAACCAAAGTAAAGTCAAAGTAAATCCTGCAGCGATGGCATCGCTGTAGCATTCAGTCATTACACTCAAGGCAACATAGGTAGGGTATACCTGGGTACAACACCAAACATAGGCATGGTCTGGTCCAGCAGTTGCAGACAAACAAGTGTAACACAACAGAAAAGAAATACCATAAATAAAATGATAACATCTAGAAGATGAAAGGTGTGGTGACAAAGAGGAGCAGACACTTCAGTTACACCTAAATGAGATGAAACACCTGGGCTAAATACTTTCCAGGAGGCCTTCATGGTGTTTCACTCAATAGGAAACTGTCTTTTAACACCAGTGGAGTTTAAAGGAAAGACAACAATGCTGCAAGAACGGGAGATAGAAGGAGAAGCACACTCAGAGAAAAAACAGTCTGTGGGAGTGCATCCCACATACAAAGTCCAATCTGATACTGGATAAATGTGTTGTGTACTGCTTGCGACTGACTGAAGAATTTGTGTTTGTATCATGCTATCAATGTCCTGTCCTAGATTTGGAGATGTTAAAAAACAAACCATAAAACCCCCACAATTATAATCAAGACTCTTTTCAACACTTGTTGTGTTTGGTGAATTAAAGCTGCCTAAAAGTTACTAAGAAAATATTTTTGATTTCTAAACAAGCATAAAAATGATTGCATAAAACGATCCCAGTCTACAATTAAATTAATTTCAAATGAACAAAAATTACAGGCGATAACTGGCTGTGCTGTAAGGGCTAAATGCAAAATGTGACAGGCCTTATTACTTTGAAGCATTAATATAGCTTTTAGTTGAGAGAAAACTACTGGAAAATTCATTTTCATTTGAATTACTGAAAACGGGCGCCTCAAATTAACACGGTGGAAATGCGTGTGTCTGCGGTTTAAGAGAACCAGACACGCAATTGTTGCAAGTATAAAATAATTTGCCACAACTCCAGTCTGCTCCCGGGTGGATCAAGTCCGGTCTCTCAAAAGCACCTGGAGTACTAATCCACATTCCAGTGCTGATAGGCATCAAGTTGACGAGCCAAAAATTGCTGATACAGTTGACAGTTATGAAGTCACAATGCTCTTTAGTTCCAGAGAAAAAATGTTTTTCAAAGGAAGTATGAGACAATGAGACAAACCTTTCTGTCAAGAAATTCAGGTTTGAATGCCAAAGAGGGAACATGTTCCTTGTTTACGTGTTTGCGTGTTTGTTCCTGTTTGACCTTTCCACCCTTCTTTGCCACAGAAAGATGACTACCACGGAACTAAGATCAGCGATCCTTATGCATGGCTGGAAGACCCCGATAGCGCAGAAACAATGGTACATGATTATTTCTTGGAGAAAGCTTAAGTTGTTTCTTTATCAAAAAAACCAAAAAACAAACCACATTTCATCGCTTGTCATGTCCCTTTTGTTACTCAGGCATTTGTTGAGGAGCAGAACAAACTGACTATGCCGTACCTGGAGAAGTGTGCTGTCCGAGCACAGTTCCATCAGCGTCTGACTGAGGTCTATAACTACCCCAAGTACAGTTGCCCTTACAAAAGGGGCAAGAGGTATTAGTTGAATTTTAAATCATGGGGACAGTTCAGAATATTTCTACTTAAAGGGAAAAGATTGAAATGCAGATCTCAAGTCACGTCAAAGCTTTCCCTCAGTGTAGTTCCTTGTTTTCATTTCAGATATTTCTACTTTCACAACAAAGGCCTTCAGAATCAGGATGTACTGTACGTGCAGGACGCTCTCGATGCGCCTGCAACCGTATTCTTTGATCCAAATAAGCTTTCTGAAGATGGAACTGTGGCACTGAAAAGTGAGACAAATTGCAGAAGTCACAGATGGTAGAGATGCGATGATTAAAGATTTGCACTGCTGACTTCTTTCCTCTGTGCTCCATCTCCTCCATTTAGTGGCGCGTCTGTCAGAAGAGTGTGAATATTTTGCTTATGGTTTGAGTAGCAGCGGCTCAGACTGGGTAACGGTGCATTTCATGAAAGCTGACGACCTCAGCCAACTGCCCGATGTTCTGGAAAGGGTTAAATTTAGCTGTTTGGCCTGGACTCACGATGCAAAGGGCATCTTCTACAACTGCTACCCACGCCAGGAAGGAAAAACCGATGGTTAGGATGTGATCGCACACACACAAACCTATGCTGCATATGCATAGAAGCAACTAATTTGAAATCGATTATGCATTTCACTGAAGGCACTGAGACCACCTGCAACATGAATCAGAAGCTCTACTACCACGTTATTGGTACCAAGCAGTCAGAAGACATCCTGGTGGCGGAGTTCCCCGACCATCCCAAGTGGCACAGTGCAGTAACCGTAAGTCTGAATTGATCTTGATTCATTTTCGTGCCTGCCCTGAGGAGTTCAAGCTCTGAGTTCTGCAAAGCATCTTACGAATATTTGGATCAATAACCTTGTTATCTGGATTTTTATGAGTGCTTCTTGTTCAGGGATTCTCTGAACAAGATTAAACTTTTATGGTAAAGCCTACACTGACATAGTCACGTCGCTTCTCAGCTTCTCTTTCCTAAATTTTCTTCCCTATGTTGACTATTTTTGTCAATTCCTCTTCTCAGATATCAGATGATGGCAGATACGCTGTTTTGTCAATCACTGAAGGCTGTGAGCCTGTCAACCAGCTGTGGTACTGTGACCTGCAGCAGCTCTCTGATGGCATCAAAGGTCTGTAAACCACCCCCAACCCCCCTGCTTTGCCACCTCAGCCGCAAGCTGCAGTGGTGAATATTAATTTAACTGCCACAAACTGGGGGGTTGTTTTGTTTGGTGGACGGCATCTAAAGTTGCAACAACAAAGTTTGTGAAGAGCTTTAAACTTTTCTTTTTGCTTTTGCAAGGAAGCATGCAAAAAACAATCAGAATTATCTTTGTAGAATAAATCCTGTAATGAGATAAGTCATTTGTCACTATTCAATTCAATTCAATTTGATTTATATAGCACCTAATCACAACAAAGAGTCGCCTCAAGGCGCCTAAAGGCACTAGCTTAAGGCACTAGCAACCGGTTTCCCATAATATAAGGTTGATCTGCGCACATCTTAGTACAGCCAGCACAAATCCAACAAATCCTCTTTCAGGAAAAGTGTGCATCAATGAATATTGACCACAAAATTCCTGAAATGGCTAATTGTCAAAATGCAACCAGATTTGCAGCAATAAAAAAGTTTTGTCAACTTCATGCCAGTTTTTTCTTTTTTTAACACTGAAATTGCAAACGTATGCAGTAAACAAGTGGTGGCTACTTTCTCAGTTCTCTATAGAATACGCAGGCTTCATCACTGAGATGCAGTTGCACACAGCTGTGACTGGACCTGATGCCTGTGACTCAGCCGCTGCTTAAGCAAATGTTGAGATTTCAAAATTCACAGTGTGGCCCGTGTTTAGGCGAGGGAAAGAAATCCTCCCACACAGAAGTTGTGAAACTTTCTACTGCAAGCCTATTACGAAAACTTTTTATTGGTTTTTACAGACGACCACAATTTAGGTGCTTGAAAGCTACTGTAATACCGGTTCCTAATAGCCAGTGCCAGTGATAAAAATTTGCTTTAGTTTTTGTAATTTTATTTATCTTCTCCTGCAGGTCTGCTGCCGTGGGTCAAACTCGTGGACAACTTTGATGCTCAGTACTCGTATGTTACCAACGAGGGAACTGTGTTCACTTTCCGCTCCAACTTGGATGCTCCTCGATACTGTCTCATCAACATAGACATTGAGAAAGCCGACAGACAGCACTGGACCCCCCTCATACCACAGCATGACAAAGATGTCCTGGGTGAGATCAAACTGAAATTTCAGAGTTATGTAGTCGTATGTAGTATCAGTTCTCCACAGATGGAAAGCAAAAAAAAATAAATAAATAAATGAAGCAAATATGCTGGTAAAATTCATGACAGCATATGAAACTCCACCGGTCTCTAGAAATGTGTGACGGGTTTATTCATAGAACTTTAGTTCCACAATTGAGCCCTTAAAATCTTGCAAAACATTTTCTTCGCCGAATTTCTCTCCTGATGTTTCAGTGACGGTGCAACCACAACAACTGGGAACTTGTGTGTCTGTGGTTCGAAAACTTCGTCAGAGGGAACTCTTCTCAAAAAGTGAAACTTGGTCCATAAGCACTTTTTGTGTCTCTCTCTTTGTTTTTTCTCTGTGTGTGTCATTAGAATGACCATAATTGTACGTAGAGATGAATGAAACCTACACAAATATACATGTTTCCACTGAGAAGTGTCAACATGTCACTACATGTTTGTTAATTGATGGAATCCGCAGCAATAAAACGAAGCCATTATAGGCAAACTGCATAGATTAATGAAAGAGAAAATAGGAACGCTGTCAGTTGACATTTCAACTAAACCAATATTAAACTGAAAAAGAAAAATCTATATTGTTAAATTTTTTTTAAATGAGTAACACTTTATAAAGGCTTATAACACACTGGAATGTTTATTTATATGTATATATATATATATATATATATATATATGTATATATATATATATATATATATATATATATATATATATATATATATATATATATATACACTTTTTCAGTTACTGTTGATAGCTTATTCTTAAATAGATCTTTTTGCTTGCTGGTGCTTGTGTTTACAGCAACACACACTTGTTGCCATGGTGTCAGTGACAGAAAGCATGCTATTTACATAAAGTACAGATAGTTTAATTTGATCGTATCTAGGCACAGGTTCACCAACCTGTTTATGTTTTCTAAGGCAATAAAAGCACATCGCCGTCTCTGTAATAAAAGTGACTCGTTGGTATGTAATTAATCTGGTAACAGATTAATTATATGCCCAGTATCATTTTTTTTTTTTTTACAGCAATAATGCCTAATTGTGACTATTGGGATTGACTATAAAGTCACTCTTTCCTTTGTACATATAATTATGTATCAGTTACAAAACCCTTTAACTCATTTATATGGTCATATTCAATCAATAGCCTTTATATTTTGCTTTTTTTTTCTGAGATCATGAAATTATTCCTTATCACTGAGATCAGTGAGGAGAACTGGGAGGGAGAGGAAGTGTCAGTAGGATGATGTAGAAGGGAAAACAAACACAATGACACAGCGCCCCTTGGATACATTGTTTTGGAGAAAAAAAAATCCTCCACAGTAAAATGAGTCTTACTTCCTCCTTTATCCTCCCTGCAGGCTTTGTGTCTTGTGTGAATCAGCACCACCTGTTGGTCAACTACGTCCACGACGTGAAGGATATCCTGCAAATATACAAGTTGTCTACAGGCCAGCTCGTCAGGGATCTGCCGCTGGATGTGGGCACAGTGGCCGGAGTGAGCTGCAAGAAGAAACACTCTGACTTCTTCTACAAGTTTACCTCCTTCACTACACCAGGTAACGCCACAGTTCACAAGCTTTAGTTGTGCCCCATTAAATACTTTCTCCTGCTTGTGATTCTCCCAAATCCTCCCGATAAATAGTCATTTGAAATGGAATTTGTTTGTGTGATATCGTCAGATTTTCCTAATTAAATGACCACATATTTAGCTACCAAGGCGCAATCAGTCAACACACTATGTGGCATCTGTTATTTGGTAACCAGGGATCATTTACCACTGTGACCTCAGCGAGCCGAACCCAGAACCCAGAGTCTTCAGAGAGGTGGAGGTAAAGGGTATCAAACAAGAAGACTACGAGACCAAGCAGGTAATATCACTCTTTCTCTTTATCTTCTCAGTTTCACATGGAAGCCCGTTTCCGCCACTGAAGAAACACTGTCGTCTATAACTCGAAATGTCGAGTTAAGTCATGCTGTAGCTGCTTTAGGAATCTGACTTTGAGATCGAGCTTTTATTTCAGGCTATTTACATGGCCGTGGGTTTTTATCATTTTAATGCTGAATACATTTCTTTTGAGACATGCAAACGCAAGTTAAAGACTTACTGACAGATGTAAATTGTTGCCCAGGTGATAATTTATTTTTTTCCTTTCATGAATTGTCCAGACGTACAAAAGGCTGTGTGTAAGGTTGCAGTTCATACTAAATGACCAACGTGAACCAGAGAACTGGGTCAGGCAGCTCATCTGTAAAATGTAAGAAGAGAAATGAAAAAAAAAAGCAGAAATGGGAACCATAACACAGGAAATGTACATTCAAACTAGAGAGGTATGACATGTTTAGAAGAAAAAAAGAAGCCATTGATGGGCAAGATAAGCACAGTGGCTGAATGACCACAGAAAATGACTTTAGCTAAAAATAAGTCTTTGTGCTGTGAAGAGGAATCCGAGCACAACTGAAACATCAGCAGCAATCCAGAAGCCTTTTGTGAAATTAGTTCAGCGTTTCTATCAGAATCACAGAGGCTGTACTGCAAAATACCAACCTGCTATCATCAGCAGTAACTGGAATTTTGGAAAGTCATACCAGAAGGGTTTTACGGAAAGGTGTTTACCAATGTCAAAATGATTTAAAACGACAGGAAATGAACATGACCCGAACTGTCAGTGAAATCATGTTGTCACTCGTAAGGCTGCTTATAAAACTGACTCACTCATCTTTATAGTCGCGGCTGGATGAACTGAGAAATGTTTAAACTCAGTTTGTACAAAAGCAGTGTCTGTAATGTCATCGGCTGGAGAGTGAACCTTAAACGAAACAGGGAGCAAATATTACCACCAAAATATTACCAGCGTCATATCAGTAAGAACAACTGGAACGTCTTACGCTGGTCAGCCAGTCCAATTTATGATCCAGTTGTTCCTGCTGAAAAGCTAATTGAAGGCGTTACCAAACAAAATACTCAGTATTTCAGTGTCAGTGCAGGCATTCCAGAGCTATGCAAGTGTGTAATTATAATATCAGACTTATTTTAGATGTGAAAATGTTGGCAGAAAAATAAAATGAGTTTGTGTGTTCTTCTATAGCGTCTCTGTGCGTGACTTCCTCACTGCTTTACTCGTATTGTTTTCTAACCGTTGTAGTTGAGACGCACTCCTGCTGTACTGAACTGTCACGTCTGCTGCTTGCATGATGCAGAATTACTAGAATCCTCTTCGACCAAAGCGGAGGAAGTGACAAATGGTGTTATGAAATGCTACTGTGTGCAAAGAAGTTGAAAAATGTCAGATTAAATGATTAATTTTGTCTACACACCAGGTATTCTATCCAAGTAAAGATGGAACCAAGATCCCCATGTTCTTAGTGCATGCCAAGGCAGTTCAGAAAGATGGGAATAATCCGGTTTTACTGTATGGATACGGAGGCTTTGAGCATTCCATACAGCCATACTTTAAGTAAGTACGACTGTGCTGCTAATGGACTTCCCCCAAAACTTCAGAACGGTGTGAGCAATGGTGGCAGTTATATCCAGAATCCAGTATTGGATTAAATAATAATTACCCGTAATGCTGGTTTTTGCACTTAAACTGAATAAACCACGATTCATTCATTCATAATTTAGAAGTAAAACTTCAAAGTTTTTGTAAGCTGATGGTTTTAAAATGTATTTCATACAGCTAATGTAAAGGCTTACATACATCTTACAGCTGTGGTAAAGATTTGAGGTTTTAATTTGAAGGTTTTACGTATCAGGACACGATAATTATTCAGTCTTTTAATTGTTTATTTAACAAACCCGAGGCCAAACCACAGAAACTGCATGTGGGGGAAAAAAGAACACGATTCAGCAGTTCGTGCTACCACTTTAAGCAGGAGTATCTTTTCTGTATGACTTTATCAGTCTCTCTCTTCTTCGCGCTTCTTCACAACATTACCTCAGTTCATTGAGGTTTATGGGCTTTCATTTATGCACAGCTCTCTTAAGGCCCCAGCACAGCGTTTCAGTCGAGTTGAGGCATGGACCGCTGGGCCGCTGCACCACCTTTTTTCTTTTCTTTTTCAGTCATTCTTTTGTAGATTTGCTGCCGTGCTTGAGATCATCGTCCTGCTGCCTGATATAATTTGGAGCAAACTTTAGCTGGTGGGCAGAGGGCCTCACATTGAGAATACTTTGGAATACAGAGGAGCTCACGGTTGACTCGGTGACTGCAGGGCGCCCATGTCTTATAGCTGCTTGACAGTTGGTACGAGGTGTTTGTGCTGATATGCTGTGTTTGGGTTTCTCCAATCATGGCACTGTGCTTGATGCCAGAAGTCACCTGGACTGTTCAAATGCACCTTTGTACAGTTGCAACTTTCTGCAGCCCCTAAACAATCTTAACTTTTTCAGTCCTTTTCTAATTCTACTGTCATGAACTTTAATATTTAACATGCTAACTGAGGCCTGTAGAGTCTGAGATGAAGCTCTGGAGTTTTATTGAAATTTCTCTGAGCTTTACAGTCTCACCTTGCTGGGAATTTACTGGGATGTCCACTCCAGCAACAATTGCTCCTCTAAGATCACGTCTTTCCTCCTTGCCATTGTATTAACACACATCTGAATGATCCAGACCAGCAAACTGCTGAAAATGTCTGCTTTTATAGACCTGTATATATCACCTGGCTGCTCACCCTCTAATTCCTAAGGGTGTACTTAATTTTTCACATACTGCTTCTGCATTTTTATTAAATATATGCCATTTGTTATTCATTTACCTAATTTTATGACCTAAAGACCAGATGATTTTATTACGTCCTGATAAGTAAAACCTTAGAATTGAACTTTTTTACTTTCTTTTTACTGTGACGCTATTACATCCATTGTTAAGCCTTTATTACACTGTTTGGATAGCTCTTTGGCAGAATGAGTATCAATGAGTTTGAATTCCCTCTAAATGAAAGGGTGTGAATGTATCCATTGTTAATTCTTGAGAAACACTCTGTGTATTTAGTGCTCACAAAAAAGAAACTACTTTAATATCTGCTTATGCAAACCCCATGTTATTTAAATATGAAGTGCAATGTGAGCTTAAGCCTCTTACCACTAATAACACTGCACTTCTGCATTTTTTTGTATCTCTTTCTAAATACCATGCTCATAATGTGGCATCAGCTTACATGATTTTATGAAAGTCACTCTAGAAGAAAGTGTTGGTTCTTTGGCAGTATTTTGAAGCCACTTTCTAAATGAAATGCTTCAAAAAGAGGTTTAAAGACTTTTTTTTTTTTGGTGAGTTGTATTTATATAACAGCTTAAAGACTTCGATCCAGACTGCTGACGTGATCAGTGTCACCAGAGCAATGAAAAAAAGGCCAGCTAATGCATATTATGGAAACAATTAGCCAAGGAAATGAATTTAATATGATCAGGAGGCATGCCCACCACCACATAACCTCTCTTGTGCACATTTATCAGTGCAACAACACAGTGTTTCCCAGTTTGGGGCTTGACTGGCTCTTTAGGGGCAGGGATGGAACAAGTTATTTCCCCTTAGACTTCTGTTCAGGATTTTTTGAGTGCCGTGTTCCTCTTATAATCTCTCTCTTGTCTGTGGTCAGTGTTGCCTCTCTGCTTTTTGTGAAACACCTCGGAGGGATGCTAGCAGTGGCCAACATCAGAGGGGGTGGAGAGTACGGCCTCACCTGGCACAAAGGTACAAAAAGACACGGAGCTACATGTAGTATATAACAGATTAAACATGGGCTTTTTGTGGCATATTTCAGCAATGGCATGACTTCTGCTGTGTACTGTTTGTAGCTGGCACTTTAGGGAACAAGCAAAACTGCTTTGATGACTTCCAGTGTGCAGCACAGTACCTGATCCAGGAGAAGTACACCACAGCCAGCCTCATCGCTATCAACGGCGCTTCTAATGGAGGGCTGCTGGTGGGTAAGTACAGGATCAACTGTGTGTGTCTGTGCTTTATGTTTTTAGCGGGACAGCTACCGATAAAGCCAGAGGGAGTTTTAAAAGTATACCTGGGAATCTATTATGCAACAGCCCACTGCTTGCAGGTTCACGTTGTGAAACTGTGTGAACCTTGCTCGTTATTTTTATAGCTGAAATTAGCCAATGGAACTACCTCTACTTCCTCCCCAATTTACCAGATGAGCTCCCTCTTCTATGTGATTTAACCCCTGAGGACTCTAACGGTCCCACACAGCTTCATGTTTTTACAGTTATTACTAAAGCAAAAAAAAAAAAAAAGAAAAAGAAAAGAAAAGGACCTGCACCATGATTCTGGTCAATTGCAACACACATCAATGCTTCATGTTCAGTTTTTTTTTTTGTATTACTTTGTCATAATTGCTAATGTCAAGTTCATCTAACAGTAGTTAGCTGCTTAGCTTCAATTAATTTCTCTATTAAACACCACATTAAACAGTGCTTAGTGACATCATTTACCAAAGGCTGGCTGCCATATGGCATCACACAAACCCAACTAATGCCTGCTTCCCTGGTGTGTAAATAGCCATTTAGAAGTGAATGTGTCCTACAGTATGAAGTAATGGAGATGCATGGGTGTTTGCAAGCAAAACAGAATGTGCAGCACTAATTTTGAATGCGCACACAGCGGCGTGCATGATTCAGCGTCCGGAACTGTTCGGCTGCGTCGTGGCGGAGGTGGGCGTGATGGATATGTTGAAGTTCCACAAATTCACCATCGGCCACGCTTGGACAACCGATTACGGCTGTTCTGATGACCCGGAGCAGTTCAAGTGGCTCATCAAGTATGAACAACACTCACACAACAGATCACTGTTATATATGTACTGCACACTCACATCCTCATGCCTCCACTGCAATCACGTTGTAAAAACTATTTGCTCGGAAAAAGAGGGTTAACTTAAGATCACTTTAAATTCAAGATGAGTTAGGATAACTTATTCCTGAGCATGTAGTGCTTGAACTGAGTGGCACACCCAGTATAATAACATCTTAATATAGCATGCCAAAGTAGGTGAGATGTCAGTTTTCTGAAAGTTAAGCATACTTGTACACAATATTATCACGTGTCAGAATAGAGAGACAATGATAGGTTATTGCTGCATTCCCATGCATCATAGATTATACAGCTACAGGAATGCTGCCATAATTTGAGCAACCAGGAACATGAAGACTGACTGGAAGTCATTAAACGCAACAGGAGACTGTTGACTGAGGAAAAAGCACTCCGGGTTTAAAGTATCACTTCACTCCCTGTTGTTGCATTCATTACTGTTACTATGATTAGTTCAAGTATTTTTTTTTATTTATTTTAGAATTGCAAATAGGATTATGAATGTGACAACTGTTGGCAATGGTAACATAATGCAGTGTCATCTGATTTTGAACTGGGTTTCAATAAAGTTGATCCAGTGCAGATTCACCTGACATTAATCTCACCTTCATCTTTTAATCTTCACTTTTATAGCTGCCTCTGCAAAGTTTATAGTGCGCGCTGGCAGTTTGGCAATTTACCATCTCATCCAAATGTTGCTTTTGCTTTCCAACATTTTTGTTTTCTCTTTTCTGTCAACACAATTTTTCAAGTCAGACTTTTTTTTTTTTAATGAAAAAATAGATTTTTTTTCCCTCTTCTTTCCTTTAATGGATTTTTGCTTTGGTGTAATCACTCTTCCAAGTTTTTTTCTTCTTGCTGGATCTTGTGATGGCTGCCAAATTGGGTTTTCTTTACTCAGTTATTCCGACTCATGACTGAAGAATCTCTGCATGTTGGTGTGAATTAATGTCAGGTCTTGTTTTCAGTGATCTTAGTCTATTCCCAGCTCTGCCAAAAACATCACAGCAGAACAACTGAATAACAAATGAAAGTTCACGTATCACCCTTATATTCTCTCTGTTAAGAGACATCTCCTCACATTTTCCTTCATACTGGTCTTTGTCACCCTCTCTCCAGGTATTCTCCTCTCCATAATTTGCCGAACCCACCTTATCCTGGCCCTCCTTACCCTGCCGTCTTGCTGCTGACAGCAGATCATGACGATCGTGTGGTGCCTTTGCACACCCTGAAGTTCTGCGCTACCTTGCAGTACGTGGTCGGCAGCAGCTCTGTGCAGCGTCAGCCTCTGGTGGTCAGGGTGGACACCCGTAGTGGACACGGCGCAGGGAAGCCTACTGCTAAGGCCATCTTGGAGGACACACACATCTTTTCCTTTATTGCTGAGACACTAGGACTTGGCTGGAAGGAGTGAGGAGAACATGACAGGAAAGGGAGGTAAAATATATATTCAGCAATGAAGGTTATTTTTAGGGATCGATGATCTTTTATATTTTTGGAAATGTCCTGATACATCTAAAGCGATTAATTAGAGAAGTATAAGAAAAATAAAAGCTGAGAAATTAATTATTTTCTTTGGAAACCTTTTTGTTTTCCACCTTCAGCAATTGAGTGCACAAATAATATTTTATGTACACTGTAAAACTTTGTTAATCAATTGAATTGGTCTAAAGCATTTTCAATAAAATCCCTGCATTATAATCCATGGTGTGTGTCAAATCTTAATATTGTATTCTAAATTGGACCTAATAAAAAATGCCTTGTAAGTCATAGTGAAACAGGACTGATGAGACACAGATTAAAATTTACCAAGGTGATGGGAAGGCTAAAGTTTGGAGAAAGAAAGGATCTGTTCATGATCCCAAACAGGCAAGTTCATCTGTGGAACACAGTGGAGGTGACGTCGTGGCTTGGGCTTGAATGGCTTCTTCCGGGACGGCCTCATTAATCTACACTGATGATGTCACGCACGATGGCAGCAGTGCAGTGAGCTCAGAAGTCTACAGAAACATTCCATCCATCCATCCATCCATTCTCTTCAGCTTATCCGGGGCCTGGTCGCAAGAAGTCGCAAGCCACCTCCACCAGCTCATCCAGTGGGACCCCAAGGTGTTCCCAGGCCAATCGAAAGATATAATCTCCCCAGCGTGTCCTGGGTCTACCACGGGGCCTCCATCCGGTGGAACAGAAACATTTTGTCTGTCAATTTAATGAAAGATGCAACCAAACTGCAGGAAGTGGAAGGTTTTAGACTGGCCCAGTTAAATCCTATGGAGCATTTTACCCGCTAAAGAGGAGTCTGAAGGAAATAACCCCACGCCCCACGAAAGCTTAGTGATGTCAGTGGGTCAGTGGATTGGCAACTAAATATTAAGTCTTGTTTACTTTAATCTATTTTGTTTATCTGGTCCAATACGTTTGCTCACAAGAAAAATGGGTGGGTTGAGACAAAAGGTGCCATCTTCTGAACTGTGTGTCAGATCCAGATGTAAATGCATACAAAGTAAATCTGAGATGTTGATCTTTGGTCCCACATGTTTTTCAGACTACAGTACAAATAAAGGGATTGGTCTAACTGTTCCAATTTTTTTTTACCCACAAATAACAAAATTACTGGTTCCAGTGTTCATTGTTTCAATAAATCTGATAGCTTTAAAAAAAAACAAACAACTTTCTTCTTATTGTCTCCATTTGTGTCACTTTTCAATACAGTCATTGCTTTATGGTGCAGTTGTTTCATCTGCCACCAAGTGGCAGTATGGGACTGCAAAAACTCCCTTGCAAGTTCAGTCCTCTTCTGACACCTCTTGGTCAAAGGTTATGTATCAGTTGCACTAAACCTTTTTTTTTTTTTTTTTTTGATAGGATTTATGAATGAAAAATGTAAAAAATAACTACGAGGATGAAATCTACTAAATAGTTTATTTTTATATGCTTATTATTCTCTCTGGAGAGTGGATCAAATTACGGTTGGATAAAGACAAGCATGATGCATCTCTAAACACGGTAAAAGTACAACACATAAGCACGAGGACTAATGGCAATGAACCTGGAATTGTGAAGGGAGAGAAAGCGGTGCTAGAAATATGTGGAAGCCTTTAAAGCATTTGCACAAGAGTTGAGAGATGGCGAGCGATGATAGACGGAGACAGTGAGTAGCAACAGAGAACTGGAGATAGACTGAAAGTGCACTTATGGGAGTCCCGGGAGGCAGTGAGACATATGGGTGTTTAAACTGTCATAAAGAGAGATGGAAGCTCTCTGCCAGCCAACCGCAGAGAGTGAGCGAAGTTGTCTGTTCGGTCACTCAGAGTTTAATCTCGGCTCAGTGGGAAGTTCTGATTTCGTCAGACTGAACCCTGGGCCTTATCTAAGTACCTCTCAGTGGAGAGATATGGTGGGAAAAGGAGAGGGGGAAGCAGAGAAGGCTGCAGGAGCAGGATTTGCAGACAATGACACTGCCACAGGGGCAAAGTGGATGAATGAAGCTGGGAAAGACAAAGGCAGTAATAAGCTGGACATATGAGAGGCAGAATGAGGGGTTTAAGATCATGCAGCAAAGAGGCTGTGACGCTCTTCTCTCAGGAGTGTCCCAAAGGATTGGACAAGCTTTTGCTGCTTCATTTCTCTCATTCACCCACCCGTCACCTCTTGAGCTCCCTCTTCCCTCTCACTGTACTCACGTTCACACATCTACAAGCACACAACAGCCTTCACATCTCATTTTCTCTGGAGAAACACAAGCTTTTACCAACAAATGCCTCATCGCCTCACGGCTTCCTTCCTTTTCCCCCGTCTCACACACTCGCAGGTCCCCGTTCTGTCCCCCATTTGTTTACTTTACTCCCTCCATAATGCAGGGATTAATTTCTCAAAGCCGATTTGAGCTGCGGCACGCTTCAGCAAAGAGCGGAGAGCAGAACTTTTGTGCTGGGGGAAGTTTCCCCTTCACACTAGCTTAGAGGTGGACTGCTCTCCCCTTTATGCCGCTTGCTTTAATCTTCACACGGAGCAGTGAGAGTGAGGGATAGAGGGAGGACAAGAAGGGGAGAGGGCTCTCAACACGCAGCTGGGAATCACTAATGTCTTTACAGAGGTGTTGTCTGCTTTGCCATGTGCCTCTTTGAATCCTTTTGCTTCCTTCGCTACGCCTCTGGTATTTCTTTCTCTTACATTTCTGGACTCTTTTTAAACAAGTTTTTCTTCTTAGATTTTCAGCTGCAAGTCTATATTTTACAAAAAGGTGTGCAGATTTCCCTGAATACATTTTTCACTGTTGTGACTGCTGCTTTCTCTGTTCCCATTGCCCCTGTAAGTCCTGCTGGAGCAGCGCTTTCCATCAATGTTTTAGTCATTTGCCCACCACTAAGTCGTTGGCAGATCTTAGAGACATTGCAACTTCGATAGAACACCCTGCACCTGCTCACAGCCACCAGGACCAGGAGCCACAGGCTAGACGTCCCCCCGCTGTGGCCTTACTTCACAGAGCTCTAGCCATTCGTTGAGGCAGTGTCTCAGGGGTGTCTCACTACAAGCCTTTTCCAGGTGTTCTGCTGCCGCCTCGCTTCCACTCTCTATTCTGACACAACTTTATTAAAAACACACAAGGCAACCGGGAGTGGCCTTCTCTCACTCTGGTTGTTGCCAGCCATGTTGCAGTTGTTGACAGGAAAAGCTCTTTTGCACTGTCACAGCTGGACAGTGCACATGAATAAATGGGAGTGCCTGTAAAGGTTAGGCCTGCCCTAAAGGTGGTACGCCCCACCGAAGGGGAAGCGCTCTTTCTTCTGCCTGTTAAACGCTGCAGGTTAATGTATTGATTTTCAGCACTGGTGCATGTAGAGAGGCTCAGACACCCGTATCACAAAATCTGTCTCTAGTGCTGTCCAACCTCCAAATATTTGTAGAGAAAGAGCTAGCTCCAACTACGATTACATTGTATGCCACTGACATCTTATCTTGTCATGAAGGCTTAAAGAGAGTTCAGGGTTTTTTTTTTTTGCATCCTTTGTTGTGCGCTTTTTTCAAAGGAGTCAAGCAACTGAGACCTGTCATGCTGTCTTTGGAATCACAGTGGGATTTATCAATGGTGCTGCTCACCACAGTTTGAGCCGATAGCCAAAGTCTCTTTCAAAAGGCTGTTTCTAAAAACTGTGCACCTTGCTCTCAGCTTTAGCTGAAACAGTGAATGTGCTGTGCGTGCTATCAGCCTTGCTATCTTACTATTAATGAAGATGGAAACTGCCACTTTACAGCCAACTTCCCTCTTACACTTTAGAGAATACAAAACTTTTCTAGGTTGAGGGTCAGCTAAAAGGCCATCTTCCCCTGGCTCACAACAATGAAGCAGATGATTCATCTCTCTCCGCCCTGTGCGTGCTCTTTCTCATTATGCCTTGTGCACCAGTAACACGAGGCAGATGCAACAACTGTTTGTCCACCTCAGAAGACACTCACAAGCTATTTCTCTGTCAAAACAGCATTTGGCTCACTGGCTGTGTAATGCCTGCACACAAGTATACACAACAGCAGGTGCAGAGCCTCTGCAAGGTGCTCATGCTCACGCCACAGGAGCCATATTCTCGTCCGCAGCTCTCCTCAGAGGGACTGCGGTAGCAGAAGTCTGCACAGCGGCATCTTAGCCCTCTTCATGGCCCTTCATCCATTCCTCTCTGCACCCTGTATCTGAGTTATCCCTGACCACCCCACCCCCCTTACAAGGCCTGACATGGTAAACGACCGTGATGCAGCCATTCCTCACCTCCATATTGTGCTTATTGTGGCTTGATTGTAAAATTATCGATCTGTTGATGAATCATTTCTGCACTGGAACTCCATCTTCCGGCTGTATTCAATATTTCTGTAAGTTTAATTCTAAAATAAAAAGTGAGCTAGGAGCACCAAAAACTGTTTTTAAATTCACTACTAGTAAGAAGAAAAAAAAAGGCCTTATGCATGACTTGGTGTGTTGGTGCGATGGCTTTTAGGTCACGCAGTCTGTATTTTGCATTTTGAAATATGATATTCATCAGTCTCTCTGAAGAATTGCTGTCCAAGTCCCTGTCCCAGTCTCATTTACAGTGAATAAACAGCCAAATCTGATTGAAGATTTACTCTCAAACCGTGAGAAGCCTGATAAAACACAGACTAACACAAAACCCCCCTTTGCCACCGAAGGGAGTTGCTGTGGGGTATGTTGTTTGCATACTAAGACATCACACTCAAATTAATAGCATTTATTATATTGTATTGCAATGGGATAGGGGAAGATAGCAGATGATTATACCCGCTATTTGGTTCATTTAGCAGGAGAGCAGCTGCTAAGATTGCTCGTGACCCAGTGAAGCCAGGAGTTAACTCTCAAGGCTATTAGGATTTCATCATTTACATTATGTAGATAAGAGTGCAAAATATTTCTTCTGCTATAGTTTGTTCATTTTGTTATTGTGTCCAAATATAGAAATCTGCTTAGAATTATGAACTTGAAGAACTTCAATACTCAAAAAAAGTTTTTTTTATAATTTATGCAGAAATGTGAAAAAAATATTTTAAATCAACCAGTCGTGTTCTCTGTTTTTCAGACTTATGAAAGAATTTTGATGAGGAAAACATCTTGAATGCAAGCTATGATAAGCCTCCAATAATGAATTATCCAAATCCTGTGTTATTGCAGCAGGAGTTCAAATGCCATTTAACACGGGTCTGCGAGACAGCATCTGAAGGAGGTGATGTTTGGTTGTGTAGGAGGTTTACAAAGCTTCAGTCAGCGATGGCTCAGAGATGAAACTCATTAAATCTCAGACTCTGATCCCCAGCTCCAATAAGACTTTAATATAAAAGGTATGGATTGCTTCTGCAACTTTATGAGATAAATAAAAAGATCACACTCTCAAATGTATGCTGATGAACTCTCAACACACTTGCAGCACATTCACACAGTTAATATGCACATGCATGCAGTATTATGGACACACACACACTGACCCTTGTGTTCAGGCACAGCACCACATTCCAGCACACTCATTCCTACACAATCGCCTACAGCAATCCTACGCAGAGGTAATTTACATTTGCAATTATTTCCCATACACTCTGTGCTGGTCTAAAGGTGGGTGTTGCATGATAAAGCAGTAAGTAATATATCCTCAGTCCCAGAGAGAGAGAGAGAGATTTCACAGACTTCATGTGGTAGCACTGCGAGAGAGAGAGAGAGAGAGAGAGAGAGTGGAAGAGAAAATGAGGAATAAAAATAGCTCGAGGATGTAACAAAAAAGTTGCAGTTTATTGTAAGTGGATACAGGACATTAATCTTGTAACAAATGGATAAGTGGTAAACGGATAAATATTAGGTTGGAGAAGGTTAAAAAAATAAGTGAGCTCTAAAGGCCTTTAGTTCATTTTAAAGTAGTTCTTACAATTTATTTAAATTGCAATACATTGAAGAAAAAATCTTGGCACTGGTATCCTAAAGGAAATTAAAGATGTTAAGTAATGTTAATCTTGTATGGGGCCTGTTCGATCAGTGCTACTCAGCACTACTACTGGGCAAAAACTCTACAACTGACCTTAAAATGAGAACAATCTGCAAGTGAAGTTCCAGAGTTTTAAGTTGTTTTTCTTCTTGTTTGAAGTGTGAGTCTTTTTCCATTTACTAGCCCTAAATACAAAACAAAAGGATGTATTAATAATGGAGCAACGAGCTAGGCTGAAGGTTATGGTGGAGATGAGGAGGCGGGGAAAGGATGGTGTTGAACTGTTAACTCAGTGCCATTTACGCAGTAGCTCAATAGCAGGCTCTTCTCCCAGGGCTTTACTGGAGGGCAGATGGTGGTCACAGACAGTGACGCTGCCGCGACCTTGACCTGAGAGAAGATGGTTTCAATTTTCCTTTTGTTGCCGCGTGAACCCCGGAGTCTTCTTTTTTCATACTGGAGGTTGACATTGGGAGCAGCAACGGCTTGAGGTAAGCCACTGCTCCTGGAAACTCACTTCTGGGAGTGGTGAAGAAGCAGGGAAGAGGAGACTGAAATCTTGGTTGGAGTAGAGAAAGCTTAGCTAGCGGATACAAATGACTGGGTCATCGGACTGTGTACAGGCCTAATTTTCCTGCCTGATGACATTTGATGGCAACCTGGGCAAAGGAAAGCCACATTGGTCTTAAAGGAATGGTGTGGAGAGGATCTGCTGGGGCTGACTGAAACCAACCTTGATTGATAGGCTGAGAGGAGGAGGTCTGTGATGAGTTGATTGAAGAAAAAGTTTGGTAACATGGTGTGTCAATGCCAGCACTAAAACAAGTGTGCAGAAAGGTAAGTATCTATAGATGTAGATCAGAAGGAGAGTATTCGGGGGCGTGGTCCTGCTCCTTGAGTTAAGCTGAATCATCTCCAATTAACATAACTAACTGTTAGAGCGATCATTTACTTACAGTAAGCATTCAGCGTGGACTACACTATCTGATGCATAAAGCCACGAGTTTATGATTAATGAAACTTTTAGATCCTAGTCTTAGACTTCCAAAAGCACCATTTCTATTAAAATTCATATTACAATACTGATCCTGCAATACTGTAGTATGTGGTACAGCTAGGCCATATTATCGGCTGATATGAAGCTATTGCAGATATGATCCTACGCATCGGAATAAAATTCTGTTAATGAGTAATTAAATCTGATAGGCAGGTTAATGCATATTAATGCTGAAGGAGTTAATTTTTAGAGCGCTGCAGTCTGGTGTTGCTTCCAGTTACAGCAACAGTAACAATGGAGTGAATGAATAACACCCTGTGACGTGTTCACTATACTAATTTTGCGTTCCTGAAAGGTTGCATGAAAATACCGGGCAGTTGAGTGCAGGTTGGTTGGTTTGGTTTTTAGCTTTACAGTATCTACGGGCTGGAAATCAGCCACATAGCCTGCATAACATCAGCTTATATCTTGTTGAATTCAAAGAGCGGTGAATATTGCAGTAGCAGCACAGGTCAGCAGATTACAGCCTGCACACAAAGAAAAAATCTGCTGGTGCTCACAAAACAAATTATGTGACTTCTTTCTAAGTAATTCTTTTCCTCATTTAAGCGACTCGGAAAACTGCATAGTTGCTGGTGCCAAATGGGCTGGTCTGAGCGTTCCAGAAACTGCTGATCTACAGAGGTTTCCCCACATAATCATCTCAAGAGTTTAAAGAAAACTCATTTTTTAAAAAAAAAATCAGCTGGGTTAAGTTTATCCAATTTAAACTTGAATTTAACACGAAAGACAAGGAAGAAAAAAAAAATTGCTTGTATTGGAGGTTTTTTAATAACACATTTCGATATTGCAACAGCCATCAGATTTTCTCCTAACGGGTAAAAATCATTAAAAACTAACAAAAAAAAAGGAACTTCTTTTTTTTTCCAGTTGTAAATTCCAAACACCAGAGTCTCTTGGCTATTGCCCTAAAGTCAAACAAATAAAACCCTTACACAGTGAGCAGATATTATATTCAACACATTGTTCTTCAAACAAATTATAAAAATAGATTTAGCATTTTCAAATACATATTTACAGTATTAAACATATCGTAATGGTCACAGCAACTGATTGGGGGGGGGTAGAGAGGGAAACATCTCCGGTTTCATTCATTGTGGTGAAGAGGTTTAGGTTTTGTGTTGGTGCTCGTGTCTGTCTTTGTAGTCTTGTGTGTCTGTGTAAAAGGGGCCATCGGCGTATTTTTGAATATGTTTAATGTGTTCGACAACATTTCATTTCACAAAAGGAGCGTACAAGGAGGGAAATTTTTAACAAATAGAAATCATTTACTTTATTCCAGTCACATCATTCCACTTTCTATTGCGAATCTGTAATGCCCCAAATAAATTTCCTCCTCCACCGAATCTCCCACATTGGAACTGGGTAGAAAATGCAACGGCCAGGTTACTGTACAGAGAGAATTCTGGGAGTTAAATGGAAAAAGTGCAACCACATAGTATGATAGAGAATGAGATTAATAGCAACATAAAATTAAACTTGACAATCCAATAGCAACCAAAGGAAAAAAAAAAAACATCTTTGATGTCCTGTAATACTGTATCCATACTGCAACACACACACACTCACACACACACACACACACACACACACACACACTGTAATGTTTACAGCAAATCTAATGGTAATGAATGTAAAATCAACTGTAGCAAATCCAGCGTATAGAAATACACAGATACTGTGTGCCGACAGTAAAAATCCTCCAGCATTCCTCTCACTTCCCTTTGTACAAAATAACTTGTTCAGGTAACAAACGCACAGTCATAATAAGTCAACAGAAACGAAACAAGACGGCTGCTTTGCTTAAACTTTTTTTTTTTTAAATACTTAAGTTTAAATAAACCATCCTAACATCCCCTCTGGAGAGGTTTGTGTTGCAGTCTGTAAACATAAATAAATATGGATAAATATCTAAAATCTGACCGTCTTCCAGAGACGGCCCGAGTCCAATACAGAGTAAGAAACATTGTAGTGAGAGCCTTTGGAGAGGAGGATTGTGTTATCCAGATGAAATCCAGGAAACTAAAGGTAACAATTTAAGCTTTAAATGCACACAGGAAGCATGGAGAAGAAGAGAAAGATATAGGGACTAAAGAAAACATAGTTAGGAGAAGCGAAACAGACAGCGACGTACAACAAATTCATGAACACTCAGAAACACATTTTCAAACCTTTGCTTTACAATTTCATCCTGCAGCATTTGTTTCGCCACCAGTAGTCCCAAACAGGATAAATGAATGCTGATACCCCTGCTGAAAGAGCAGCATATCAACACAAATACTTTACTTTAGCTCCGTTCATGCCATGAGCAAACTTTATATAACGTATATAGCACTACAGTGAAGCCTCGCCATTTTGAGGCTTCATCTAACCTCTAACTCCACTAACCTGGACAGCACGGTCTTCCTAACCCGCTGCTTCGAAACCGTAAGTTACATTCCATCCATTTTTGTTTCCTTACCATCTGATATGAGATCAGTTTGACGGTCCTTGATGTGATTCTGTACCTTCATATTAAATCAGTTCCCGTTGGATGTGAAATCAGATGTGCTAGTTCTGAGGCGCTGTTTGTCCCAAGGCCAGTAAAATAGTTCCCGTCATTGAGAATACATCTTGTTTTTACTGAATTAATGTTGTAAAGGGAAGTTTCACCCCAAATGTTCAAGCTCTAGTTCAAAATCGCTGTGTGCGTCTCTCCCACAGGTCAGAGTTCACACAGAGACATTTAATTTGTCTTTATGGACTGATCTAGAACCAGTAGGGTGGAGCTAACGCAGGTGTTGAAGGTCAAAGTGCAGATAGAGGTCATAAAAAGTTGCATGACATCACTCCTCTGCCGTCCCCCAGTCATGACATGAATACCGTCACAACTGACAACTGTCTCCGAGGGAGACTCATTGAAAAGAGAAAGGATGGAATACAGGAAGGCATGAGGAAGTGTGGGAAGGAGGAGTAAATAGAGGAGTGCAGTTAGCTGAAAGATCTGCTCATCTATCTTTATGTGTGGAAGAGCTCTCGCTCTCTCTCTCTCACTCTCTCTCGCTCTTCTCCTCTTCTCCACCCCATCATCCATCTGCACGCATTTAAGGATTTGCAGCAGCAGTGAGACTAGGAGGGTCGACTGTTTAGACCTGCACGCCGCGCCCGTGCATTTGGATGACCTGGGCTCTCAGAGTCTGGATGGCAGCCAGTATCAGCTTCTGGTGCTCCAGGGAAGTGATGCCAAGGCTCAGTACATCTCTGTGGAAACAAGAGTTACCAAGATCAGAACATGTGGTTTGATTTTTTTTAAAGATGACATGTCAGAGGCTGGGGAAAGTCACTGATTGACGTGACGTTGGAAGCAGCTTTCTATCACAAATATTTATGACTGAAAAAAGTTCTTGTCAAGTTACTTATTACTCATTTATACATTACTTAGGTCCAACTGTTTATCTGTAAACATATTTAAATGAACACTATGCTGTGAAACGTATCTGCCCCCTTCCTGATGATTTTTGTTCAGATTTGTCACACTTAGATACTTCAAACAGATTTTAACGCTTTACAGGGCACTCACTGAGATACATGGAAATTCAACATTTCAACCCTTAGAGAGGTCAGTGAAGTTACCATATTTGGTTCCTCACCCATAATTGGGCAGTGATTTTTCCAAAATTCAGTGAAGCTGGAAATATGGCCCACTCTCCTTTGCCAAATTGTTTTTCAGCCACGTTGGAGGATTTTTGGCATGACTTTAAACCAGCCGTTCATGCTCAAGGCATCTCAGACTGATCCAAGTCCGGACTTTGATTAGGCCACTCCAAAATCTTCATTTGGTTCTTTTTTGAGCCATTCAGAGGTGGAGTTGCTGGTGTGTTTTGGCATGAACTGGTAGAGAGCACACTTGGTTCCATTAAATATGACAAATCATCCAGATCCTGAAGCAGCAAAGCAGGTATGTTCTTTGTTATGAAATGCTGTGTTTGGTCAGCAGCAGTGCTCTCCCATGGATGCCATTTGTGCACAGTCTCTTTCTTCTTGCTGAATCACGAACACTGACCTTAACTGTAGGCAAGTGAGGCCTGCAGCTCTTTAGATGTTGTTCTGGGTTCCTTTTGTGACCTCCTGGATGAGTGCTGTGCTCTTGGTGGGTCGGCCACTCCAGGTAAGGTTCACCGCTGTTTTCTCCATTTGTAATGGCTCCTACCACGATTTGCTGGAGTCCCAATGCCTTAGAAATGTCTTATAAACCTTTCCAGAATGATAGATGTCAGTGACTTTCTCATTTGTTCTTGAGTTTCTTTAGATTGTGGCATCATGTGTGGCTTTTTGAGATCTTTTAGCCTGCTTCGCTGGAAGTGAAGTGAGTGAAGTGTGTGTGTGAGTGTGAAATTAATTTTTCACAACACTAGCAAGCAAGAATGTACAAATTAAAAGTAAAAACAAAGCCTGCTAAGACAGTCAACAAACCAACCCCAAACGTCAAAATGATGGTGTGCAATTAGTTGTATATTGCTAAAAATTGCATTTCTGTTATGAAAATGTTGTTATGACCAGGTTTCCTCTAACATGATATCAAGGAGAACGAGGCTGAACACCTGTTTAAGGAATACCGTTTCCAATTTCTTAAGTTTATTCGTTTGTGTCTTTATATTAATTCAGCACAAATGCCCATCTGTCTCAGATATGGGTGATGCAACTCTCTGACACACATCAGATATGAAAGACGTCATTTCAGACTCAGATTAAAGGCTTAATCTTAGAGCTCACTGGGCCAGTTTGACACTTTTGAGGCTTTTACAAAATTACTAGAAAAATCCTTTACAGTTACTACTCTTGTTCTTCGTGACTAAGGGTGGGGTTTTGCCAAGTTTGTTTGGCAGTGGCCAACATACTGCATGTGGCATAGCGAGCGCCATACTTAACCAAAATGAATCGCCTGCGCTCCGCATTGATCTGTGCTCTTATTCTTTTACTAAGCTACCCTTCAGTTTAAAAAAACAATATAATGAAAAGGTCACACAGTCAGAACTGTCCAAAACTACTCACTGTACAGTCATTCGTGCCACAGACTCCAAGTAGCAGTATCCCGCAGCAGTGAAGTTGTCTTTGTATCGGCCCATGTCTACTGCATCCAGCCACTCTCCAACGGAGTTAAAGGATGGGAAGGTGGGGAGAGGCCTGTCTGCTAGAGTAATGGATGAACTCAGGGTTCTAGAGTGGGAGAAAAGATTATTAAGGCTCGGAGATAGCACTTTATAGAAATTAATATATAATCTCTCTGCCATGTGACTGCACCTTCGTGCCAGTGTGGAGGAACCGATGCCATCCGGTGAGCGAATGCTCTTGCTGAGGGCCGAGTGGATCTGGCTGAAGCTGGGCCTCTCTGTCCTCTCTTTCTGCCAACAGTCCAGCATGAGCTGATGGAGATGTGGAGGGCAGTTAACTGGAGCTGGCAGCCTGAAACCGTCCTCGATGGCCTTTATCACCTACACACAGAAAGAGGAAATCAATAATATCAGATTAGAAATTAGTTTGGGGATTTTCCAGTACTTGTGGTATAATTGGATACATTCTTAAAGAGCATGTCTGAGTGGTAGGGCAGAGTGGGAGAGGTGAATGGGGATGTAGAAAAGTTTTGTCCTACTTTAAAAGTTCAATAAGATGCTTAAGACCTTTTCCCTTACTTAGTTGGCAAGAATAGAAGCTTTATAGAACAGAATAGAAGACAGTATAGGTCACATGTGGGAAAAAATTAGAGTAGTTAATAATCACACTACCTAGAATGTTGCACTGTATGGCTTGAAATCTAAAATTGACCTTGCAAGCCTGCACCAATTGTAATTTAAACACAATTTCACAGAGATATTGTCAATCTAATATGAGCGGAATACATTATGTATTCATAATAAAAAAAAAAAAAGCTCCAAAACTGTACAGCAAATATGTCAGCATAGAGAAACAAGGATCCCATCACAACAAGTGGTGCTGTATGTAGACCGAGAGGTCGTTTAGCAGGATATTCACTGTCACTTACTGCACTTCACATGATTCTTAATGGGGGTCTCACAGTAGCGTGGCTCCTCACCAGAAAAATTTGCCACTTTTTTTATTCCCTATAATGTAATACGCTGTAGGACTTTGGATTAAAAAAAAATCAAACCAGGCAAGTCTGAAATACCAGAAACATCAAAGCAATGAAACAAACACTCCACAAAAGTCACTCGCCCATAGATAAACTATCAAATCTTAGACAATGTTTAATTTCAGCTCAGCATTTTTCATCCAGGCCTGTGCAAACAGCAGAGCCTGAAAGCACCTTCCCAGACTTTCTCGATGAGCTTTACAGCTCCATCACGCTAATGTTGTCGCCTATTAAAAACCGTTCACTCATACACCCCGCGAGGGATTTCCTTTCAGTATACCTAGTGACATGGGATATATCCTCCATCGCAACCACTCTAAGAAATACAATCAAATAAGGAGGCAATAAAGTCTGAAAATAATCACAAAAATGACATCCATCAGCAGCATTAATTCCTAAAACACGCTCTTCTCTCACCTACCCAGCCACCCACTTCCTCACTCCACCATCCTCTCAGTCCCTTAAGCTTCTATCTCAGTAAAGAGCATTCATAAAATGCTTTTCAGCATTTGACATTTTCCATTTAATCAGAGCCAGTAGGTAAAGGGCACGACGGATCACAGGTGGACAGGTCAACCAACAATTCCGTTATGATATAATGTATCAATTTAAAGTGGATTAATATCCCTGGCGCTCTACAAGCTTGACCTTTGCCCTCTCAATTGGAAAGTTTGATAATATAAACCAGGCTGAGATGAAACTTTCTCCAGCTTTATAAAAGGGCACTAACAAAGAGTATAAAAAGCGACCTATTCTTGTGCTTGCTGAATAACTCATGCATATTCATTTTGGACATTCAAAAATGGAACATGCAAGTAATCGGTGGCTTTAGAAGTACCTGCCTGCATAAAGTGTCTTTATGGTAAAAGTAATTTGAGAGGGCATTAGCACGGCGAAGAATAATGTCTTGAAACCATTTCTTTTCCGATAATGTCTGGAGTGTTGCTGGCTTCACTAAAAAGAAATACAATCGCAAGGGCCTGCTGTCTGTTGTCTCTTATGCAGACCTGCATCCTGCTTTCAGCTGCACTTCAGAGGCATGACATCCTTAAAAAGTGGAAAATAAAAACCGTTTTTTGAAGGACAAAGGAGAAGGAGTGACAAGATAAATGGGACCACCCACAATGACTTTTAAATAACAGGTTGCTGGTGGCGGCAGGGTCCTTTTAACCGGACAGTCACTTCCCTCAAATAGTGCTTTACATTTCTTGAAATAAGCTGACTATTTTCTGAGAGATTTTCAACACTTAATAGCAGGATGTCATGCCTCTGAAGTGCGGCTCTTGAAAGCAGGATGCAGGTCTCCGTCAGACAACAGAAAGCAGGCCTTCAATTGTACTTTTTAGTGAAGCCAGCGACACCGGAAAAGAAATGGTTTCAACATTATTCTTCGCCGTGCTAATACCTGTACAAATTACTTTTACCATAAAGACAGCGGGTCCTTCTAAAGCCACCGAATTACTTGCATGTTCCATTTTTGAATGTCCAAAATGAATATGCATAAGACGAAGTTCAGCAAGCACAAGATAGGTCGCTTTTTGTTAGTGCCCTTTTAGTAAACTTCAAAGTTTCATCTCAGCCTGGATTTTATATTATCAAACTTTTAGAAGCTGTAGCGCCAGGGATATTAATACCGGCTTTTTAATTGATACATTATATCATAACGGAATTGTTCGTTGACCTGTCCACCTGTAATCGTCATCCCTCCTCCTGGCTCTAATTAAATCGAAATGTCAAATGCTGAAAAGCATTTTATGAATGCTCTTTAGCTAAATAGAAGCTTAATAGTATTGGGAGGAGAAAGCGTGTTTTAGGAATTAATGCTGCTGATGGATGTCATTTTTGTGATTATTTTCAACTTTATTGCCTCCTTATTTGATTGTATTTCTTAGAGTGGGTTGCGATCGAGGGTGTGTCCAGATCCTGGCTGGGTTGCTGAAAGGAAAAGTCGCGGTAGTAAAATAATTAGTTTTGATAGGACGACGACATTTGGTGATGGAGCTGTGAAGTCAGAAAGTATGGGAAGGTGCTTTCAGCTCTGTACCTGGAATAAAATGCTGACTGAAATTAAACATTCTGTAAGATTTGATGGTTTATCTATGGGCGAGTAGTTTTGTGGAGTGTTTTGTTCCATTGCTTTGATGTTCTGGTATTTCAACTTGCCCTGGTTTGATTTTTTTTGATGGTGTACAGCGTATTACATTATAGGAAACAGAGGCGAATTTTTCTGGTAAACTTCCTATAAAGTTCCATTGAGTGCATCTGAAGTGCAGTAAGTGACAGTGAATATCCTACTGAACAACCTCTGGCTACTACATACAGCACCACTTGTTGTAATGGGATCCTTCTTTCTATCTGACATATTTGTGTGCACTTTTTGGAGCTTTTTTTATTATGAATACATAATGTATTCCGCTCGTATTAGATTGACAATATCTCTGTGAAATTGTGTTTAAATTACAATTCGTGCGGCTTGCAAGGTCAATTTTGAATTTCAGACAGTCGATTCTGGGTCATATAATTGTAACTACTCTGATTTTTTTCCGGCATCTGACTGTGTGTTCTATTCTGTTCCTATGGAGCCTTCCTGCCAACTAGTAAGAGGAAAAGGTCTTAGCGTCTTCTGGACAGAGAAGTAGACAGATTTTTTCTCCCCATTCACCTCTCCCACTCTGGAGCACTCAGACATGCTCTTTGAGTATCGTATGCCACAGTACTGGAAATCTGCAACTAACATTCTAATCTGAATCATATAAACTCCTTTCTGTGTGTGGTGATAAAGGCCATGGAGCGCTTTGGCTGCCAGCTCCAGCTGACTGCCCTCCACATCTCATCAGCTGATGTGGACTGCTCGGCAGAAAGAGGAGGAGGAGGCCCAGCTTCAGCCAGATCCACT
>JAMQGT020006119.1:0-19879 GCA_024447675.2 Pterophyllum scalare | reverse complement strand
CTGGCATTATTATGGTAAGAATTAAGTCATTATGATGTTGAGTAGGTCATTAAGATGTTTAGTAGATGCATCTATGGTATGAATTATTACAGGGTCTTTACCTTACAATATAAAGCACCTTGAGGTGCCTGTTTGTTGTGATTTGGCGTTATATTAGATAAAACTGAACAGAAATGAATTGAATTGAATTTGATGATCCTAGATCACATCGTCAAGTTATTGCCTTCACAAGATTTTCAGAAAAACTTGACCTCTGACCTTTGCTCAATTACAGCAAAAATGTAATCAGGTGATCAGGGTCATCTTTTATGCAAATTTGGTATTGCAAAAAAAAAAAAACACAGACAGTGCAAGAATAAAGCCCTCCCTCCTCTGGGGGCAGGGTAATGGTCTTGATGTGGTTGGTGCAGATATTTGTGCAGATAAGTTTAGGTAATATTTGGCAAACAAATACATGCTTACAAAATTTGTGGGTTGCATGTTTACTAAGACTGAGAAGAAGACAGACAGCTTTTGTAGCATTTGAGGTGTCGCAAACAGTCTGGTGAATCCTGCACATCTTCTGTATTGTGGTTGGACAGTTAAAACAAAACATTTAAAAAAGGTACATGAACTACAGATAAGCCCCAGCTATCTGTGCAGCCTCGGTGAGCACTGCCGCGGCCCGCTGCCTGTATCCCTGAGACAGCTCTTTTGCCCTCCTCACTTCCCTTATGTTCTCCTCCAGGTTCTCACTCAGTCTCCCTCGCTCTTGGTAAGTTTCTGCTGCCCCCTTCAATTGCTCAGCCATTTTATCCTGGCTACGGAGCAGCCATCCAATAAGCTCCTGAAGGGTGGTCCCCTTTGAAATGGTGACTTTGGCGCTGTCCGAAGCACCCTTCAGTTCATTCTGAGCCATCTGCAGGCGCGGAGGCAGTGGTTTCCCCTCCCTTTCACCCTCAGACCCCACAGGAACCACATTGAGGAAGAAGTCATAGCCCTTCATCTTTAGAGTGACCCTGTATGTGGCTTCTGGAAGTACACAGAAATTGAGTTTAAAAGGGGGGAAAAGGAGGCATCAGCTATCACGTAGCTTGTTTTAAAAGGTACTGTGTCACTCACCCTGCTCGTCTCTGATTTTCCCCAAACACTGAGCAAAAGTGAGGGTATCATCACAGGCACAATCACAGCTCTGTTGCAGGTTTCTGATATGCAGCGCCATGGCCTCGTAGCCTTCCTGCTGCTCATTGAAGGTCTCAGCCATCTCCAAAAACCTCTGATCCAACTCTGGCATGCACAATCGCCTCATCACCAGTCGTCCAATCCGTCTCGCAGTCTGTGCATCTGAGTAGGTTTAAAAACAAGGGTTACGAAATGCAGACTTAAAACAAGAAAAACAGGTGGATCCAAATTCATCAGGCATTTTCATACGCATTAAAAAGACTGAGATGACTTGCCACTGCATGCTGGCGAATGGGTCTGCCTGGCTGATTCAGCTACATTGACTTCAGATGGTCTGGGATCCAGGAGAGGTTGTCTCTGAAATGGGAAAATTTGGTTTCATTACTTTTTTTTTTTTAATCACCACAAAAATGAGGCATGTGTGTTCACATGTACCAGTAGTGCAATGCCTCTATCATAAACTCACCGTCAGTTTCCTTTTTGTATTTCAAATCCCCAACAAAAGCAGATATTTAGGTGGAAACCTAATCTGCCATTGCAGCAATTAAGATGACTTCATTAGTCTAGGCAATGTTTCAATGGGCAAATCGAGTAATTAGGGAAGCGAAGCAGTAGTTTCCTTTTCTAAATTCGAAGGAAGCCACTTTAGACTCTTAAAAATGCTACATAAAACCAAGTGCAGTACAAAAGCACATACCTCGTTGTTGGAGTTATCGCCTGAGAAGCAGTGACAGCAGAAACGGATCATTTTTCTGCAGCTCTGTGGGCTCTCAGTTTGTTTTCGGGTCAGTTATTCCTGACAAAGCAATCGTAGTCCGCATTCCCCGTGACGTCAGTGTCATGAGAGTCGTGAAAAGCAAAAAATAACTTCCTGCTTTTTTTTTTTTAATTACAGTACAGATAAGAATTCAACAGATGCACCCACAGGTGAGCTGCTGCTGGGCGGTATGCAAAGCTGCGCTGCTCTGAAAAGGTCTATCAATAATACAGGCATATAGTATTAGCTCAGTCTGATGTGCCTGTCCAAGGGATACAAACTACAGTTCTACTCTGAATAACAAACTTCGCAGAACTAAAAGTTGCGTTGAATCATAAACAATATCCTCAATCCAACAGCTGAATATGTCATTTATCACATCTGCCGGGAGAAAGCGAAGACGAGAAGGCCTTGAACATGAAGGTACGGGCTAAAGTCCAATCAGAGCAATAACTTTTGTGGACAAACAAAAACTATATTCTAAATAGTCTGTAGCCTATTCTAAGCTATGCAGACGTCGTCTCACCTACTCTAGAGACACTAAGCCTGTAAAACATGATATTCCTCCTGGTGAAATTGGCTATATCCAAGGAAAGATACTGGAGAGCGACCCAGCGGAGCTCTTGGAAGCTCTTGTATGTCTCGACCATACTTGCTGCTTAAGAAAACCAAAAGAACTGCTGGGATTATTTCACAACTATGCTTTGTTTTAGCATAGAGTTGTAATATTTTTGCCCAGTCTTAAGGGGGCAGCATTACCCCATCACTCTGTCAAGACCGCAGAGGAAGAAGAAAGAGCGTCTCACGACAACCTTAAACAACTGAGTTCAAGCTTTTTAAATGCACAATTAAGCTAACGTATTGAATTATTCTTTTAACACCTGGCAGCAAGTTCATTTATCCATACCAGCTTTACATAGAAGCCGCCTTCGAGTTGTCGGCTTCTACATACGTACATTCAGAAGAAGCTGCTGGTTGTTTGCAGGCAAACTGTGGCTAAGCGACAACAAAGAGACTGCAGCTACACACTGATACACTGTTAGCAAAAATCGTGGGGTTTTTTCCTTCTCCCTTAAGTGAACAGACAGTTCGAATCAGACTGACATGACGGGGATGGCCTCTCCAGAGAAGGCGTCAAGCTCAAAAAAGAAGGGCGAGAGAAAGTGTGCCACCAAAGAGGAGTATAGGCAGCTGTCCAGCATCATGGGAGTCATGAACAATCTGAGAAAACAGGTGTGTGTGTGTGTGTGAAGTTGAGAGAGAATACAAAGCAAGAGGACAAGACTGAATGTCTTTAACAGGTCTTTGCATTAGGTATTTGTCCTGACACCTGATTATTGTCTATGTCTGTGTGTGTTTCGTAGGGTACACTTTGTGATGTGACCCTTGTGGTTCAGGGAAAACACTTCTCCGCCCACCGAGTGGTGCTAGCTGCTGCCAGCCACTTCTTCAGCCTTATGTTTACAAGTAAGCCTGACACACACATGCACATGCTCACATACACAAACACACTTTGGCCACGGAGATTTTGTGGACCAATGACTGCTACTTAGAGGAAGCGAATGTGTGATTTCTTCTTATATTTTAAGAGTTAGTAGATGCAGATATATGTTGCATAAATGATCAGAATTGTAGATTCCTGTCCTTGCGTTTTAAAAGTTGAATGAGCAAAGAGAAAGAAACTTAGATGTAAAAGCGGAAGCACCATATTGCTCCCCTGGTTGAGCTGGACCCAAAGGCCGTTCTTCACTGCAAAAGAGTGGGCTTGATTCTGTGCCGAGCCATTTACTGAGTGTCATCTCCCTGCTCGATTCCACTGTTGCTATCTAATAAAAGCAAACATTAAAATTAGTCTATTTTAGTTAATTACATGAATTCAGACAAACCTTATGAGAAGAAGATCAAGAGAACAGTTTACCCTGCCCGGTATAGGGTTACCAGGACCCCACTGGGGAGCCAGGCATGGAGAGGGTGCTCGCAGAAGCGTGCCTGGTGGCCGGGCCTTAGTCTGAGGTGTCCGGCCAGGTGTAGCCCAAAGAGGAGACATGGGCCTGCCGTCCTGTTGGCCCACCACCTGTAAGACGCACCGTAGGGGTCAGGTGCAGTGTTTGTTGGCCGGCGACCAAGGGAGGCTCTGGCAGACTGATTCCCAGCTGGTGATTGGGACATGGCACATCACTGGCTGATATAGTCGGGGTTGCCTCGACGCACAGCCTGGGCTCTGGAACCAGTCTCCTGGAGACTGCTGGGTGGGGGGGCTCAAGGGTGTGCCATCCAGTGACTCTGTTGTACTACTGGGAGACTTCAATGCTCACGTGGGCAGTGACAGTGAGACATGGAGGGGCATGAATGGGAGGAATGGCCTGCCTGATCTGAACCTGAGTGGTGTTTTGTTATTGGACTTCTGTGCAAACTACGGTTTTCCATAACGAACACCATGTTTGAACATAAGTATGTCCTAAGTGCACGTGGCACAAGTGCACCCTAGGTCGCAGGCCAATGATCAATTTTGTAACTGTATCATCAGATCTGTGGCTGTATGTTCTGCACACTTAGGTGAAGAGAGGAACTGATCATCACCTGGTGGTGAGTTGGATCAGGTGGCATGGGAGGATGCTGGACACACCTAGCACACCTAAACAGTGTCTTTCATGGTAGTAATCCCCAAACCAGATGGTGGACACCAGAGGTGAAGGGAGCCATCAAGCTGAAGAAGGAGTCCGATCGGGCTTGGTTAGCTTGTGCGACTTTGTAGGCAGCTGACAGGTACCGACAGGCTAAGCGGAACACAGTGCTTCCCAGCTTCCCAAACTGACAGTGATGTTGTTTTTTATCACAATGCTGTCACCTATTGCTGGTCTATTTGCTGTGTGCCTTTTATATTTTCCTCATATCTAGCCAGAATGATGGAGTCAATGTCCCATGAGGTGGAGCTCAGGTGTGCTGAGCCTGAGATCATCGAACTGCTGATTGAATTTATCTACACCGCAAGGTAAGAATCAAAGTCATTATGACACATTATAAATGCATAAAAACGACTGTCAGAACAGATTCTTTGTGAGATCCACATTTGTTTATTGTTTCGCTGTACTCGGTTTGTGTGTGTGTGTGTGTGTGTGTGTGTGTGTGTGTCAGAATCTCTGTCAACAGCAGTAATGTCCAGTCATTGCTGGATGCAGCCAACCAGTACCAGATTGAACCTGTGAAGAGGATGTGTGTGGAGTTCCTCAAAGGACAGATTGATGCAACAAACTGCCTAGGTGATTGCAGAAATACAAATAGAGACCTTCAACTTCTGTAACTTATTTACTTAATCTTGTTCTGTCCTCCTGCAGGTATTTCAGCCCTTGCTGACTGTATGGATTGTCCAGAGCTGAAGGCGGCTGCAGACGACTTTTTCCAAATTCACTTCACTGAAGTCTACAAATTGGATGAATTCCTGCAATTGGATGTTGCACGGCTCACACATCTGCTGCACCAGGATAAACTCACCGTCCGGGCTGAGGCCCAGGTACACATTTACATATCCTTTAATTATATTTGTTCCACAGAAGAAAATGTCGGTCGTCAGAACTGTTTGTACATATTCTGCTTTTACATTTGTGTTCAGATTTATGATGCTGCAGTGCGCTGGCTGAAGTACGATGTGTGTAACAGAAACCAGTACATGGTGGAGGTGTTGGGGTGCGTTCGCTTTCCTCTGGTTTCCAAAACATTTCTCTCCAAGACTGTGCAGGCTGAGCCTCTCATCCAGGACAATCCACAGTGCCTCAAGATGGTCATTAGTGAGTAGGAAGAGACAGAAACGCATGCACACAAATGTACAAATTCTCTATTTCACATAGACAAAATTATCTATCTTTTTCATGTGGATGAACCAAAAAAGCACAAGCAGTATAATGAAGACATAATTGACATTATTAGCAAATGGCTAATAATGTAAGTGGGCAAAAATAAACAGGTTTTTGTGGTGTTTTATAAATGCATTATTAAAGGCTTTAATATCCCATTAATTTATTTAGACTCCTCACGTAGTACCCTTGGCACCAATCTCAAATGTGCTTTCTTCAGACCTTGCTTTTGGAAGTTTCTCCCATTTAGGCTCAGTGGCTTTTCCTAAAACACTGTAAATGAGATTGTGGCCAAGTAGTTTAATCTTTGCTTCATCAGACCAGAGGATTTAGCTTCCCTTGGTCTGAGAGTTCTTCTGGTGCCTTTTTGGTCAACTCCTTGCAGGCCTACTATTGGGGTCTTAACCATCTGTTTGACTACAACACTTTGTTTCAGATTACTCAGTTTGGCGGAGCAGCCAGAATTAGGAGGACTGTTGGTAATTCCAAACTTCTTAACCTAAATTATCTGCATCTTGGGCTACAACAATTCATTAAGTAACTCAGATAACTTGATTATAAAAATCTTTAAGAGAAATCTTTTTGTTTTGATGCTTCATTTCATCTACAACTATGTAGCGCTCAGGTGTGACAATGTGTCACCCACATTTGCGACTAAAAAAAAGACCTGCGATAGAAATGTATTTTAGGAGCACGTGTGTGAATAAAAAGTATTACAAAATTAAGCCCATGTAGGTCCCAGATTTTTAAAAGACTGATAAAACAATAGCAGCGGTGATAATGATGATGTTATAGTTTAATGTGCAGTCTGTCACACGCACAGTGAAGTGCGAAGAGCCAGCGCCATTACTGAGACAGTGAGTTCAGGTCTATATTTATTTCAAGGCTTTGGAACATTTTGCAGATTTTGATTAATATAAATATAAATAAAATATTATATTAATTAAATAGTATAATTTTAAAAAAATAATAAAGCACACATGAACACACACCAAATCGACCTCATCCAGGATCATTTTATACCTTAGTTTAGGATTTATGTATACATTATTGTATTTGACATCACTGTACTTGTGATTATTTATCTCTATGTATTATTTATTTGCTGTCTTTACAAAATATGATTTTCATATGGCACATAAAATGAAGGGTTTAGGTGTTGTATGCTGTTAAACTGCTATAAAAATTTTAATTTCTAAAATGGAAACCAATGAGCAATTTAATAATACCTGTGTTTTTTCTCTTTTTGAATATTTATTATTGCTCGTTAATAAGACAAAAGTATTTCTTATCCGATTACTCTGATCACTTCAGCGCACACACAGAACAAAATAAGCAGTGCTTTTCTCCAAGGTGGGATGCGTTACCACCTGCTGTCCCTGGAAGACCGTGAGGACCTGGGAGAGAGCAGTCGGCCACGACGCAAGAAGCACGACTACCGCATCGCTCTGTTTGGAGGCTCACAGCCTCAGTCATGCCGCTATTTTAACCCGAAGGTACCTGGCTGCCAATGTTAATGAGTTTTAGTCACAGGGGCAATCACATCAACGAACAATTAAAGGTAGTGCAGATATGTACTCTTGAGTATTACAGTATAATTAGCAAACTAAAGATAAAGTTGTTTTTTTTAAAATTTTGATTCTATAGCCAAGCTCCATTGTTTGATTAGGTGTTTCACAAAACTTTATAGCAGACATGGGAGTAGTTAGGTCTGTTGAAATCATATTTGTCAAGCTTCATTATGGCTTTTCATACAGGACTCCAGCTGGACAGATATCCGCTGCCCCTTTGAAAAGCGCCGCGATGCCACGGCCATCTTCTGGGATAATGTGGTTTACATCTTGGGTGGCTCACAGCTCTTTCCCATCAAGCGTATGGATTGCTACAATGTCCTGAAGGATAGCTGGTACTCCAAGCTGGGTCCCCCCACACCTCGCGACAGTCTGGCTGCCTGCGCTGCTCAGGGAAAGATCTACACATCTGGGGGATCAGAAGTAGGTGAGTATGGGCGAGGGGAGAAGAGCACTAAAGGTGAAGGACTCTCTCTGAAAGAGATGTGGACATGGGATGTGTAAATTAAACTGGTTTGTGTTACTATTATTACATTTCCTTAAAAACGTAGGGAAATTTGAAGGGGAAAGAGACCTCGTTCAAGCTTAGATAATTTCTTCACGGGCGAATGACCAACCACATCTGTCAACAGGCAACTCAGCCCTGGACCTTTTTGAATGCTACGACACAAGAACAGAGTCCTGGCAGATCAAGACCAGCATGCTGATGGCTCGCTGCAGCCATGGATCCGTAGAGGCCAACGGGCTCATTTATGTTTGTGGAGGAACAGTGGGGAACAATGTCTCTGGCAGAGTCCTCAACAACTGTGAGGTCTACGACCCCAACACGCAACAGTAAGTCACATAAACAGACAGCCCTTTTTAACATGTGCGTGTATCCTCACAGTACTGAGATTCAAGTGCCAGTGACCTGCTCCACTCACCTTTTACCTTTCACAGATGGAGGGAGTTATGTGGGATGAGAGAGGCCAGGAAGAACCATGGGCTGGTGGTGGTAAACAACAGAATCTATGCTGTTGGAGGGCAGGGGGCGATAGGTAATAAAAAAAGATGTATATAAAATGCTTTATTATTGTGGCAGTTTAAAAACCTTTAAAAATGTTTGCCTCTCATTCATCCATTCACACTCACTTGCATATCAAGTAAGGGGATAACTCCTTTTTTTCACCTGAGCCATCTATTACTGTAGCTACTATAGGAATCAAAATAAGTTATAATAATAATAATGTAATAATATGGTAAATAGTAATAATATAGTAGCAAGTGTATAAGTGTGACTGTTTGTGTGTTTCTAGGTGGACTGGACTCAGTTGAGTACTATGATATTGCAACTAACGAGTGGCGTGCCGCCTCACCAATGCCGTGGCGAGGTGTAACAGTGAAGTGTGCAGCAGTTGGTGACATCATCTATGTACTGGCAGGATTCCAAGGAGTGGGGCGGCTTGGACACGTCCTGGAATATCATACCGAAACTGACAGGTTGGGTTATTAACTAAGTACTACCCAAATTATAAAATTTAATAAATCAGTACTGCTAAAGTATTTGTCAGTGGTATGTAGATATGCATGAACACTTTGTGCATTGACATCTCTTCTGTTGGTTTGCTGAATGCAAATGATTTCGATTGACTTTCATTTGTCTGACAGTTTTATTCACTAATTCCTTCGTTGTTTTGGGTGGTTATTGTATTGCTCTTTTGAATGCTGAAACAAACTACTCTAATTTTCGCCTTTGCTCAGGTGGGTGACTTGCAGCAAGGTGCGAGCATTTCCCGTGACAAGCTGCTTGATCTGTGTGGTCGACACCTGCGGAGTCAACGAAGACGAAGATATGGACCTCATAGACTCTCAGCCACATGCTGCAGCCACTGCCTCTTCATCTTCATCAGCCTCATCATCCTCATAGCGGTAGAAACCGATTATGTGTACTCGTATATTAAGTTGCGATGTTTGTTGACAGTTCCGACAGCCAATGAACTGATTTATGTGGGCTTAGACCTGTTTTTCAGAAAGGAGCTCATAGTAAGTGTTAGACAGTAAAATGGTTATGTTCTTTAACAAGTGAAGTAGGCAGTTTTCTTTCTAATATTTAGCCACTCCAGAATTTTAAGTCATAATTTTTAGGGCTGGACACTAGTTTCATCTATCCATTTGCTGGATAGGTGGTAGGATATTCATCTGAATGGCAATTAAAGCACCTGCCAACAATTCTACAGACAATACTGCTGCACACACAGCCGTCTTGCTCTCCTTGCTTACTTCTCTCTATCTACTGCTCAGTGAATGGCAGAAAGCAGTGAGCAGCTGGACTCATGAATGAGCTGTTTTCATGTGGGTAGTTTTGTTTGGATTTTGTTACCCAGACAGAGTGTGTGTGTTTTCTATGAGAGGAAAAAGGAAAAGTGTTCTGCTGCTTCTAACTTTCTTCTTTGAATGATTAACTTTACATGTAAATGTAGCTGAAAGCAGCACACCTTTCTTTGGTTTATCTAAGGGCCATAATTTGTTGGACAAAGACAATTTTTGTAGTTGTGCTTCTCTATGGCAACCACAGTGAATTTTAAATCAAACAATCAAGATGTGATTGAAGTGCAGACTTTCAGCTTCAATTCAAGGGTTTAACAAGACTTTTGCATTAACTGTTTAGGAATTAGTCGTTTTTATACATAGACCCCATTTTCAGAGGCTAAAAAGAAAAATTGGACAAAATAACAATTAACTCAGAGTACATCTGTCTGTGTATTTGCTTCTTTGACTGCAAACTCCTCCTTATAACATCTGATTTGTAGCCACAAAACCTGAATTATACATGCCTAGCAACCACCTAGCAATGAGCTAAAAAAAAAAAAAACAGTCATTTTTTTTATCACATTAGCATTTGCCACCAGTTTTTACTTTTCTCATTAAGTATATCAATTTGCCAACAGCACAATTATGTCAAACAATACTGTAGCATGGGCACATATTAGCAATTTTAAATATAAGGATTATTTTTAATACTTACTGGTGAAAATCCTATGCACTCACTGACTCACTTTTGCAGCATGCTTTGGGTTGTTTTCCATTTGCACTATGAAGTGCTGTCTGATCAGTTTCACAGCATTGGGCTGAATATGAGCACAGCCCTGTACACTTCACAGTTCATCCTGCTGCTTCTATCTGCAGTCACATCATCAACCCATGCCCTAACATTGCCTCCATAATGTTTGACAGATAATATTTAATGCTTCGGGTTACGAGCTTGTTTCTCTCCTTCTCCATACTTTTCCCATCATTCTGTTAAAAATTCATCTTGGTTTCATCTGTCCCTAATCTGGCTTTCTTCTTGAATGTTCTTGACTTGGTAAGATGTTCTGAAGGGGTTTTTCCTAACCATGGAAATAATTTTGATTTTTTTTTCTCCTTCTGTGGTCTTTCAGGCCCTCTGGTATTGCTTGGCTGACCAGTACATTCCTTCTATTTTAAACTGCACCAGATTGCTGATTTGGCCACTTCTAAAGTTTTTGCAGTCTCCCTGATAAGTTTATTTTTGGCTTTTCAACTCAAACATGGTCTCCTTCACTTGCATTAATATCTCTTTAGGCCTCACATTTAAAATTAAAGCAAAAAGTTATAAAATGCAAATTCAACACTTTGAATCAACTTCAGATACTGTGTCTCCTTTATTTGTCATGAAATAGCAATGGAACAGGCCTCACCTGGCAGTGAAACCCTTTGGTAGTTGATTTTCCAATTATCTTTGAGCCTCTGAAAATGGGGGACTGCATAAAAATGTAATACCCATACAGTTAGTGCAAAGGTTTTGTTTAGCCCTGTGAATTAAAGCTGAAAGTCTGCACCTCAGTTATATCTTCATTATTTGATTTAAAATCCACTGTAGTGGTGTCCAGAGGCAAAGCTACAAAAAAATTATGGACCTAACTGCAATTTTAGACATCTGTCTTTCCCAGAGCTGGTATTAGAGGCAGATTTTCCATAGATTTAAAGTTTTCTAAATTTTCACTGAAAAAAAAAATTTCTTTTAAATTTTCTTCTTAGTGTATGTAGTTTACTCTGTTTGCGTATATATTTTTTAATTACTTTTGCAGTTTATGGTTCTATTGCATTCAGGGTTGTGAGGAGCCTTTCTCAGGTACACCCTGGGCAAGGCTAACACAGGCGGGCAAACAAGCATTCACGCTCACATTCACACCTGCAGCCAATTTAGAATCACCAGTTAAGCTAACATGCATGTTTTGGGAGGAAACCGGAGTACCCAGAGGGAACCTACACAAGCACGAAGAGAACACACAAACTCTACACAGGAAAATACAGTTAATTCAAACCTAGGACCTTCTTGCTGTACTATGTGCTGCATATTGACATGTTTCTTTTTTTTTTTTTGTGATGTAGTATTTATGTGGTTTTGAATGTACTGTGTGTAAATCAATTTTCGAAAAATCCATCAACTTGTTAAGATGGATATTCAGAGTGGTTGTGAAAGAAAAACCTGGCACATACTAGATTTTTAAAATATTTTATTTGAATTGTTTTGGTCCTTATACCAAACACAAATTTGTTTTTATGCTCTGCGAAATATGTCCTGTAACAAATTGTAGATAAAGCATCTATAAGTAGTCACTCCCGGTTGTGTATAGATTTAACAGTAGCGTCTGGTCTTACTCTGTAACTTTGTGTTGTGCCTTTTTAAAGAGAACGCTTCAAACATTTTATTTGTAGCTTGTAAGCAGTTACAATTAAAACATAGTTGAATGTGATGGTTTAAAAATAAGTTTACTTTTTTAATGCAAAGATGAACAAAATTTAAAAGCACTGTTTGTGAATAATAAGGCAGCTGCAATAAAATTTAAAAAAAAAAAAAAATTCATAAATTGCTCCTTATGTTGTCATTAGCTGCCATACAACTTCTGCTCATTTTCCTGATGAAAATGAGCATCATTCAATGCTTAAATGTTGTGCTGGCATATGTGAATAACACCAGGAGGCTGAAAACAAGTGCATTAATTAGAGTGAGATTACTCTGATAAAAGCTTTCATAAATCTTTATGCTAAAATAGTGTTATTTGGGAAAACGGATGTTCTGATACATGAAGTATGGCTTTACACACATTATTCGAGATGGCATTGCATTTTTAAACATTAGATATTAAGTAAAATTACTGCAATATACACAGTGGTAAACATTAAGAACTGCCATTCTTCCCTGAGCAAATATTGTAAACCACTGACGTTTTCCTTCGTTTGGCCCCTAGCAAGCCTTTTTTTTTAAAAAATCCATCTGTTCATTTTTCTCTGTCTCCCTATCAATCATCATCATCAGACTCTTCCTCACTCATAAGGAGAGCAAACCGGTTGTTTATCTCCTTAGTGTCTCTCTCCCCTCCCTGAGCTCCTCTTCCACCTCCCCGTCTTCCTCTCCTTCCCCGGCCTCTGCCTCTCCCCCTCCTCCTGATTCTGAAGAGGAGCGAGTGGCTTTGGAACTGCAGTTCCTCACGGCATCCAGCAGGGAGGAGTAGAGCTGTCCAGACAAGGATCCCCCCAGACAGTAAAGACTCAGCAGCTCGGCCTCCTTTCAGATATCTGACGAGGCCGTGCAGCAATGTACCACTGAACAACCTGGGAGACACAGAGTGAGAAAAAGGCAACAAAGTTATAAAAATGTACTCTTAAAAATACAGGTTTTCTCTTTGCCAATGTGGTACCTGTGGACATATCACTATTTGTGTAAGGCTGGAAGGAGAAATCTCAAAATCACTTCAAATGCCACTAAAGCTTTCTACATGTGTAAATCTAGAGATAAGTGACTGTTTATCTTTGCCAGCTCCTTTAGGTTGGTTGCATCTCTAGTTCTAATGCATACAGAGTACCATTTTCTTTTATGTCCCTGAGTCATACCATGACAGATGGGGTTCTGGCAGCGGCAGCAGCAGTAGCTGATTTAGACAAAGTGCAGTCCAAAGGCAGGCCTGCCATTGGCTGAAACTGTGAGCCATCCCAATATCCACGCCCCGTCTCTCCCCTGGTCTCACGCGTTGTCGATCCAGCCCTGCACACACTTTACGCTCTGCAGCCCAGTTTAGCTGCGGGACTGCAGATACAAGCTTTTAGATGAACACATGAAAATCACAGTATGCCTTGTTATTAACACATATTTGTCTTTTTAACCATGCTGAAGAAACCAGGAGATACAATCCAACTAACCAGTGTGTTGGTAGTAGGTAGCTCCAATCTGGTTGCTCAAGGAGAGCTCTCCATAAACCATGCCTAAGACCAAAGCCTGCACCTCGAGCTGTGAGGGTGTTGGTGTGGCCTCTCGAAACCAGAATCCTGTCACGGCTACAGCCAGCCGCAGGTGGAGAGGAACAGGAGCCAAGGCGGGCTGCTTCACGCCCAAAACTTCAAATAGGGCATCAAGTCGCACTGCCACAGGAGCCTGGATAAAATGAAGAAATAATGTTAGAAAATACAATCCTATCATGTGGAAAATTTTAAAAAACAAAACAAATGAAAATATCTAAACAAATACTGCTAATTCTGAAGACTGTTTACCTGACCAAGTCTATCCAGGTCTACATGCTGTCTGAGTGGAAGTGCCTCCACTTGGTTTTTCTTCAAGTTTAGGTCCAAACGATCATACTCTTCCACACAAATGGGAGCGACGTGAGCTTGCACTGTTGCCGGACCAGCTGCTTGTTTCTTGCTAAATGTTATATTCATGCCTTGCTGTAGGGTAAAACTTTGGCCCTGCCCCCTGCCCCCACACCCCTGTCCTCCTCGCCCTCTCCCATTTCTCATTCCCTGTCTTATCTTTTCTTCCATCTTTATATCTTGTATTGGAATTTCATCTCCTGGTCCCTTCGCTATCTGTGCACCTCCAGCTCTTCCTTGAGCTACATTATCTTGGGATCTTCGCAGTAATATCCCGTATAAAGCCTGCCGCATGGCTCTGGAACTATAGTGGCTGCTGGCTAGCTTGCTGTTCTCCACCTGTGGGATGAGAAGGACCCTGCGCATCACCAGAGCATCAAGCGCCAAGGGAGGGAGCCGACCCTGCAGTGCTGCCGTCAACAGACACTGGGGCAACTTTTCCAACTGTGCGAACCCAGAGGTCTGCCCTCCTAGAACTGCCTTACCAACAGAAAACCAGTGAGCCAGAGAACTCGGAGGCTTAATATGATACTCCTGCATACCTGCCCACAGCTCGGAAGCGAGCCCACCCTTTTGTCCTCTCATGCCTCTCCCACCTTTTTCCCCATTATGCTGCTCACTTCCTCTAATGCTTCAGCTACAGTTTTAAAAGAGGACAGCCAAAGGAGGAGGCCTTCAATACGGGAAGGGGGTGATCTACCTTTACCACCTCTCCCTAACACTTTTGCATCTAAAAGAGAAAGAAGTGTTTCAGTATCTTTTGGCATACTGTAGTCATTTCCAGTCAGGACAGCACATAAAGGGAGCAACTCGGGGTTCACACCCCCAAACAAGCGACACAAGCCGGCAGTGGTGTAGCAGCGAGCTGAGATGTAGTGTTGAGAGGCTTTACCGTTAAGGTTGGTCCACTGGAAAAAACGAAATGGCAGATAACCCCCTAAGATCAGAAAACAAAAGAAATAAATACTACATAAAAAAAAATACATACTGCAAAATACTATTACCATCAGTCATCACAAAGGACTATTTTGAATCTGTGCTAAAGTGCAGAGACCACCCACACCTGGAAGGTCAAAGATATAAAAGTCACTGTCATTTGTCAGCACTGGGCAGTTCCACTCTCGCGCCAAGCATGCAATCTCCCAGTCAGCCTCAGCTGGACACTGGATGAGTGGGACTCCTCTCTGGATGAGGACCTGAATGAAGACGTCTCTTGTAAGAATGGGGAGAACAGAGCCATTGCGGCCATGGGAGATGTTGTCTGCCTCCTTTATCTTGGACTGCAGGCGCTGCCGAAGAGTATGAAACTTCTTGTTACTGGGGTCCATCCCTAATAGTCATGAAAACGATGGGAAAACAGATGCTTGAAGGTGTTACAGCACTGTATAATTCGAAAAATTTGAAAGAAAATTTGTTCTTTAGATTTGTATGGATTAAATATAAAACAACAAATATTCATGAAAAGGTAAAGGGTAAAAAATCTAATAAAGTTAGATGATATAATTGTTCTATAAGTTACAAATCTATGTTATTACAATGAAAAGCAATATAACAGAAAGCACCCAAGTAACTTTTTAAGATTTCCCATTGAAATTAAGGGAAATATTTACCAAATGAGGTGAAAAACTTTAAGAGTCCTTAAATTTAAATTTATTCCAGTATAGACAACTAAAAAAACTAAAATAATGATTTGGAAGCTTTTCCCTATTTGAATAGTTATTTGAATAGTATATAAATGTACAATGCTTGAAAGATTTAAATCCTAACTTGACGCGTAAGCACATTTACCTCCATCCAGAACCACATATGGCTGGATGTTGCAGGTTTCCAGTGCAGAGAGGAAATGGATGAGTAGGGAAGCAAAGGCATCGTAGTCCCCTCCATGCTGTTGATCCAATCCGTGGTTAAAGTAGAGGCGAAAATACAGACTGCATCCGTCAATGACGAGGCGACTGTCCCTAAACTGGACATTTTGTAGCAAGTGTCTGTTCCCCTCCACAAAGGTGGTCAGACCATGGACGCCCATGACATCTCAGGGCCTGCGGCGAGTCCCTGGAGTGAGAGGAGGTGTAAGATAATGCTACTCACGATGATTAAATGCCACCATAGGCAGTTTCTGTGTACGTCTGTGCAGCTTTTCAGTCACACAGAATGAGCGGAATGTAAACAGCAGAAAATGCCAAAGTCACAGTTCGCTGCAAAGAAGTTACAGACACCGAGACTGTCAGTTGGGAAATTGTGACACAACGGAAATTATTGCAGTATAACACTTTGTATAAACTGACGACAAATGACTTTCAGAAGTGTTCAAATGTGGTAAAGCATTAAAATGTTGCACTAACCTATACCACTTTCTTTTCTTTACTTAGTGTAGCGTCTTTTTGCGGCTACTTCCTTGTAATTTTATATTTCAAAATAAAGGTCCTGGTTAGTAACAAACGTGTGTATTCTCTTGCAAACATCATTTAAACATTATTTTTAAACACATAAAAATTATTCGAAAACAGCACCTACAAATAAGGTAACAAAAACTCCCGAGAATAAAGATAGCTACACTTTAATAAATTGAAAACCCTTACGCTGAATTGCGTCTGCGTTCTGCGACAGAGAGAGCGAGAACCCAAACGCTAGCGAGCGCGCTAGCCAGTTTTGTGTTCTCTCGTTTGAAAATTAATTCGTTCTATTATGACCACAATGTCCGGAGGGGACAAACCTCGGGATTCCCGGGACGAGCCAAGCCACCTCCAGCACATTCACACATCGGAAAAAAGACAGCAGCCCGTCCGCCAGGTTTTGGGAGAGTCCGGATACTTTAGCCCAGCTGGAAGTGGTCCGACAGTGGATCGGAAAGCACTACAAAAAGGTAGTTAGCCCGACCAGGAAGCTAAGCAAGATTGTCTACGCCGCCGCCCCCCCCTCTGTTAGCAAGCTCAGTGGCTCACAGCGTAAACAAACGGTTACACGTTCACACTGGCTGAAATTAAAATAGCTGCCCCTATAGAAAGGGGAAAATATACAAAAGTGAAATGAAAATGCAGCTCAGTCGTGGAGGTTCACATGTAAATATAGATGCTAAGCTGGTGAGACGGTGAGACTGCTGGTACATGCAGTCATGTAATAGATTATTGAGTGACATGATAAATAAAAACTACTCATATCTATTTTATAACTCTGTCTGTCTGTTAGTATGTGTTGGCGGATGCCCCGTCTTGCCAGGTCCTGGCTGGAGTCACCCTGCAGCTTCTCCAGTTTCAAGAGGATGCATTTGGCCGACAAGCTACCAGCCCTGCACTCACCAAACTGCCTGTGAGTCTGCCTCCCACTGTTTATCTGATTGTTGGCACACGTTACTGTAAAGTGCCTGGTAGGTTTGGCTCTTAAGTCGCTGTGTCCAACTTTCATAGTGCCCGTGAGTGTAGTGTTCTTGGAGTCTTTAAGTAGTTCACGTACGTTGTTATTTTTATACTGATTTTTGATTGATGAGTGTACAACTGTGGGAGCAAATACTAGCCTGTAAGCACACATGATAATTAACAGTGCAGAGGATAAAAAAACAGACATATGTAAGTTGTTCATGATCCAAGCCCTGAATAAAACTGTGTTGATGTAATAATTTCTCTGCAGGCACCATGCTTCCTTGACTTGCGACCAGGGGGTGGACTCTGCCACATTCTTGGCACTGCTTATAAGTTCAAGTTTGATCAGGGCTGGTGAGTAAGCTGTCCCTTACACATTTTGTTTGATTCCTCCTGTGTCCTTAACATCTCTTTGTTCCCTGGCTACCTTCACGCAGGCGGAGGCTTGACTTACAGAATCCATGCAAGGACCAGAGAGGAATGTGGAGATGTTTCAGTGCGATTGAGAAAAGCACTGATCCAGGTGGACAAAACCACAGAATCCCAACACACAACTGCGTACACATGCACACCGAGGACTTTTCCTTTACAGACTTGAATATTTGTCGTAACAGAACAACTGCACGTCATTGCCTGTTGTATCTGGACCCTGCACTGGATCAGGATCTGGCTAGCAGACTAACTGGTATCATCACCAAACATCAGGTAAAGTGCTGCAAACAAGTAGATTGAAGGTTAAACATAGCATAGAAGGATATTATGTTTGTAACTGATAGTGAGAATAAATCAGCAATAAAGTCGTTGGATTTCAGTGCTACTTTTTTCCCCTGCAGGGTACTGTCACCGAAGACAGAACGCTTGCCAGTCATCACATATACCCCTCCCCTGCCTCGACAGAGGAAGGTCAGTTAAAGTTTGTAGGTCTATGTGTGTTTGCTAATATTACGTATCTTATACGTATCTTAAGTGTAAACATCTGTTTTTAGATGAGTGGATGCGTCCAGTAATGCGGAAAGACAAGCATGTGTTGGTACATTGGGGCATGCACCCTGACAGGTAACACACAAGCAAACACACACACACAAGTGCTCAGAGACAGACTTGACCAGTGTCATGTGACAGTGTCTCTTGTCTCAAACAGTTATGACAGTTGGCTATCATCGAGTGATGTTGAGGGAGAGGTTGAAGAGCTGCCACATCCAGAAAGGCCCTGGAGGGTTAGTATGGCACTGCGCACATCACATTGTCACCATTTAGTTACTGCTGCAGTTACTGAGTAATGTTTGTCTTCTGTTTTCTTGGTCAGACAGATTGTGATTGTCAGTAGGGACACTAACAAACCACGCTTGCTATAAATAATAGAAGATTTTATATGTCATCTAAAACATTTAGAGAAATTCTACAGCTGACTGAATCCTATTCTTTTAGCATGCTGTGTATTCTTTTTTGACACTTGATGAGATACAGCAGTATGTGCCACTCATTAATATTCATTTTGTGTGTGTGGGGGGGGTGTTCTCCAGGTCCATGCTGGTTGGGTTCTGGACACGGATGTTTTCAACGAGTGGATGAATGAGGAAGACTATTGTGTAGATGAGAGGAATGTACCAGTCATCCTCCGTCAGCGTATTCACCTCCAAGACGACCAGGTGTGTGTGAAGCTGTAAATGGAATTGGTTTGTAAGCTTAGGAAGGCTTCCCCTTTTAATAATGCACAGTTAAATTTTAACAGTTCATTCAGCTACAAAAAGCAGGTGTGATCCTGCTTGTGTGGTTCTTTTGTTCTCAGAATTGCAATCAGACACGCTTGTTTTCCATTGCAGACAATTAGCGGCTTCTCCTAGAGATGAAACACAGCTGTCAGCTTCACAAGTTGCCAAAGCTGCTTTTTTTTTTCAGAATAGCCTGTATTCCTTTTTTAGTTTTTAAAATTTAACCCTTCGTTACAGGACCCAAAGTCCACACCCTCCAAAAAGAGAAGGCGCTCTCCCTCCCCTCCCTCCTCTGAAGGCAGGAAGAAAGGAAAAAAAGGGTAGGACATAAGTCTTTCAAGAAGGGTTATGCTTTTGTTTTGTACTAGTTCAAGCTTTCACAGTTGATTTTTGTGCTCACACAGGAGAAGGCGTGGACAACAGGATGAAGAGCCAGAAGAGGACCTGACCAAAGACATGGAAGACCCCACTCCTGTGCCTAACATGGAGGAGGTCATTCTACCCAAGAATGGTAAAACTCCAGAGGGCAGTGTCCACAACTCATTAAAAATATAGAATAATATAGTTCCTTGTAAGTGTTTAAATGTTTGTGATTTCTTATCTTATGTATGTAGTAAACCTAAAGAAAGACAGTGAGAATACTCCAGTGAAAGGAGGGATCATGGCTGACCTAGGTAGGCATGCATGTGCCATCATAAATGTATAAAGAAAAATCTTGAAACATAAAAGTATTTAAAAAAAATCTGCAGTTCTGTTGTTTGTTTGTCATTTATTTATTTAATTTCTTTTAACCACTGTCTCTTTTTCAGATGACCAGGAGGAT
>JAMQGT020006118.1:0-44680 GCA_024447675.2 Pterophyllum scalare | reverse complement strand
TTATGTAACTCTACTTCGTTCAGTTACGTATTGCTTCTCTTTAACCCTGTGATGTCCAAAATCATCATCAATGACTAGTACCTCAACCCTAACCCCTAATCTCTAAAACTATGTTATCGGGACAGGTGATGTGGGGCGTTTGAGATCTCAAATTTTTTTGCAATGAGGGAACAAAACACAAAAATGTTGACACGTCCAAAAAAAATTTCTTTGTTTCTCAGCATTGCATAGAGTAAGGCCTAACCCTAACCCTATGAAGAGTTAACACCTTCCTTTCTTCTTCTAAGAGACGATGTCTGCTAAATTGCTTAAGACATTTTCCATTCCACTGATCAGCATTTAGATCCTTCCACTTCTACCTCATTGTGAAGGTTAAGTCTTTAATCTGATGCCTCTTATTTTTCCCCCTTTCTTAAATTACTTGTCACCCAAAAAATACGTAATGCACAAAACATTTGATATAGCAATATCAGTTTAAGGAATGCATCAAATTACAAAAACAAAATATAAAACCAATAAAAGCCAGAAAAAAATAGTCTTTTCAACCTATGAAAAATAATCCAAATGAACTAATTGTAATGAAAACTAACTTTCTAAAAGGAGCACACTGTAAAGAGGAACTACCTTGTGTCCTTACATAATTGCTCCAGCATTACAGCACCTTAGTCAATACTCTATTCTCTAAGAAGCTTATAGCCTGTCTGGAAAGGCTTTATACTATAGAAGCCACGGTATGGTTACCCAGCTATTTTTAAAAAGAGAGTCCTTTCTGTGCTTGCATTTACTAAGCAAGAAAAGACTGGGAAGAGTTTAAAAAATAATCGAAAATCTGAAAATTTGATGTAGCTGGAAATCCAACAGTATTAACAGTATACTGTGCCCCATTTCTTTTCATGCATCTGCATGGCTCTAAGCACGCCTCTCTCAGCTCCTGTGTGAAGATTTGCCTGGACGGCACGTGTAAAACTGATGTGACTGCAGAGCCTCCCCCACCATCTGATTTTCATGATCTGGCAGAAATAGGAGGAAAATCTGATTTTTGAGCGTCCAGATCTGCCTCTATGTGCATGCGAGTGTGATCAGGAGATGAATGCTGTCATTAAATGCTGCCAAGACAGCCAGAGAAAATATTTCAAACTGACCAAATCTACTCCATAATTAATGTCACAACCACAGCAGGACAACAGTATATGACATACTGCTATAATGTTAAACACAAAAATAAAATGCTACTAAAAATTACAAAAACTGACCACCAGCTAAACTGTTCCAAATCATTTCATCTATATGCAATTGTAAATATTTTAACTTGCTTAATGGCATTACTTTTAAATAACATTTTTTCTGTAAATCTCTGTAACTAGCCACCCAGTTAAGTCCTCATTTGCACATGCCACACAGAAATATGGTTCAATATGTCACAACTGAATAGCTGTCTAACATGTCCCTCCTTTAAGGCTAATTCTCACCAGCAATTACCTACACCATGAGATGAACTCTGTAAAGGCTTTGTAGATGAGCAATAAAAGCTAATCTAGTGTCAGAAAAAAAGAAGGATGGGTGAGAATGAAAGAAAAAGCTTTGGAAGAGCAACAAAAACGAGATCCAACTGATGAGAAAGAGGAAATTAACATATCCAATGCCAGTTCTTTCAAAAATACTCTCAGAAAGCAACAGGTCATATTCTCTTGTGGGAACTAGTTGGAATTAAAATAAATTAAAAAAAAAAAAAAAAAAGACCTGGCAGCTGGCTTGTGAAATTGACAGTCATGCTAATATATCTGGCCACTGTCTGTTTCAGCCCATACATGTGGTGCACATAGAAATTTGACGATGGCGTCAGCCAGCTGATTATCACGATTAAAAGAAAACATTTAAAAGTAATGTTAGTCACATACTGTGAATATATACACTGTAATATCACTAGCTATCAATGCAGTTGAAACCACCACGGTTGGTGCAGTGCGATCATGACAGAAGTCAGATGTTTGTTTTTCTGAATAGCTACACTGGAAAGGATGGACAAACTGGCTTCCATGGGTAAGACAATGAAGCACATTTATAGTTTTCAGAATAATGAGCAACACCTGCTAGCCAATGTTGGAAAGGTATCCATCGGCCTTACAGTGAGACAAGAACGTAAATTCAGTTTTACCTGTTGGGAGTTTGGAGGAGAAAATAATGTCTGATCACAGGGAAAGAGGTTAACTGGATAAGGCTTAAATTTTTTGATATAAGCTCCCTATCAATATTGATAGGCTTTTAATTTCATTTCATCAAGCACACCTATTTGCAATATTGTGCCAATCTGCTGTTAATCATTTTAACAAAAGTGCAGCAAAACAGAGTAATGCAATCCAACACAGTAGTCCGGCTATAATTGCTCCCTTTGTAAAAGAGGGGTTGGTTCAAGCTTTTAACGTTAGTGCAGCTCAAGTGCTCTGTCATTTGACACTGCCATTTGATCACAGTTCATACAACAGGACAATTTTTGGCTTTCGACAATTATGAACACAATACACTTGGGATAAAACTACAGTAGAAATTGTCGAAGTCGCACAAAATGCATTTTTGTTCTAGTTGGATGGCTTCTGCAGGTCCGGATTTTTCCTAACATTAATTCCAATAAAAATCATCACCTAAATCGGATCATACAAGTTGGATTTTTGCCTACCTCAGATGAAAACTCTGGTCCTATTGTAATGAATTTCCAATTAAAAGTGATCGCATAAGTCGGATGAGTTTAGCGCTAAAGCCCTTAACAGCTCCCAACACACCTACACACACCAACAATGCCTGGAAGATCACTTGAGTGTCTATACCGTCACGTGATGTCTGGATTGGCTGCACTGGGTGAATCAGTTCATTTCACCGGAGACAATTATGGCAAGCGCAGGAGTCAAGTGTATTTTACAAGTCGGATAAAATTCCATGGGCCATTTGAATCCAAACTTCTACTTTTAGTTTTTCAGATTAATTTTCACTGTGAAGCACAGGTTGCTTTTTGTTTGTTATAAATCATGACATTTTCTTTACAGGAATCTGCTTTTAGTCCCTCCCTAAAAGCCCAGATTTACTTGCCGTTTTGTGCACCACAAACCAAGATGGTTAAAATGGAGCCTTTGGTAGACGAGATCTATTTCAAGGAAGTAAAATTTGTCGGGTTTCCGAAGATCAACATGTGATCCTTCAATCAGTGACTGTCTTTGTCTCCAGGTTGCTCGGGGTGTCACCCCTGGTCCACTTACAGCAGCATGCAATAGTTGGCCATTTGCTATGAGTTTCTGCTGCTCACCCCATAGCTAACTTGCATGCCTTGAGAGGCCTGCAAGTCCTCTTTAGCCTGGGGGCTCTTTTCGCCACCATATGCAACTGGAAACGTCTTGCACTGAGGCCGAAGATGAGCTTTACTGTCAAAAAATGCTCATTGGTCCTACAACTCCTTACCTTCTGAATGTATTACCCTTAGCTTTCCCTCCGTCACCTTTCTTAAGTTCAATTACTACATGATTTTCAAGTTAATTTACTAATTTAGTTTTACAGTGCTGACCAAAACAATGATGATTATGATTTTTACTATAACTGAGTTATTAGCTTACCAACAACAAAAGCAGTCAAGGCAGAAACAGAAGACGGAACATGGTAAATATGCTCCTCTTCTAGAGCTCTAGCAGTGCAGAGATATCAAATAAGGGAAACATGACACTGGTGTATCCTAATGTGGCGTGCTGAAAATTTGAATGAGACAGTAATATTTACACAGCTTTTGTGTTGTACAGGGGATTCCTGTTTTCAGTTCATCTGCAGGTGTTTTATTACTATATCAAAGTCCTTGTAGAGGCAAGTCTCGCAACATCTCGAAATGCTTCCAGCCACTTGTTTAAGCAGCTATTTTGAAGCATTAACTCATTTTAATTTCATATGGTTACATGGCAAAAAAGACTCTCTCTCAGATATAGAATCAATCAAAATCCTGTCAAATCTGATTGAGAAAAAAAAGTGTGCCAAATTTGCGCCAAAATAGGCTAAGTTATACTTCTACCACCATTTTTGTTATTGCTGTTCTCCCATAGATTTAAATTCAAGATTCTTTGCCAGTCATGAGTTTCTCTTATAATATACACTGACCAACCACACCATCAAAACCACTGCTGGGTCAACAATGCAATGATTTTCTGGAAACCCTTTTATATGAATTATTTTTAAAATCATATGAACACTAATCATATAAACCTACCACCCACCCGATCATTGTTACACTTGCACCTGGCTGAGACTATACACTAATGCACCTTGGTCCTGACTTCTATCAAATTGAGGTGACAAGCCAAAACAAAAACAAAAGTTATTGCGGATGAGCAAACCACCTTCTCCGATTGCATTAGCAATGGAGAATGTACCCCACCAACCCACAAATATGATAAGGAAAATGCCAACGAGTTAAAGACACTGACTTGATACCAAGAGATGAGACAAATCCCTTTGGGGTTGTGTCAGGAAGGGTATCCGGCGCAAAATAAATCTGCCAAATCAAACATCTGGAGCTACCAGATGTGGCAACTCCTTTTTTTTTTTTTTTTAATTTGACGCAAAATGGTTTTAATATTACTGCTGACCAAAAGCTGAACTAAATCTGCTATAGCATGTCAAGGAGTGAATATGGGATTTTAGAGAAGGGGCTAACACTTGATTTATGCTTCTGTGTTGAATCTATGTAAAGCTTAAGATGTCGCTTATGCTGGCTGCGTTGATGGCAATGTGTAGCTACATTTCTAGGGAGGTGCACGTCAGGTCACAGCATAGCTTTAACACATGAGTATAAATCCCCTGTTGAACACACACTGCACTAGATTTATAACAGGAGACAATATGAGAGGACAAATGTGAGAAAGAAGGCAGCACCTCAATAATTTTTTTTTCCCCCATTAAAAAAAAAAAAAACACTGAATTGAATATAAATTTTGATTAACTGCAGAGCACTACCACACCCTGAAACCCATTTGACCCAAAGAACTCCCCGTCATTGTCCCAATATTCAACAGCTGCTTTTCTACATTAAATCATCAATATCCTTATCTTTTGTGGAGAATCACAGCTTGACACTGAGATTACTCGTTTGTTAAGGATTACAATTTAAGTCAAACAATTCAATAAATGCAGCTTATTTAAAAACAGAACAAAAACCAGGTTTGGGGCTTTCTGTTATTCAAAACTAATATGTAATATCAGATCCTATCATTTAATTTGCTTAATCAGTATCAAATAGCATAAACTGTCAGAAAACTGAACTAAGCAAAGGCAAACATTTTCAAACACATTCTCTTCAATGGCACCACAAAAAAGGTACCCATGATGCACTGCAAGCTTGGTGATATACTGCAGTGTCAATTATCATGTGTTCTACTCGTACTGTCATAACCTTTAGTGCTGCGGGAGGTCTCATTCATCCTCAGGCAAATCATCATCACATGATCCTCAGTTGCCAGAAGAGAGAGGTGTTAGTACAAACTCATTACAGTCACTGTAAGAGTATTTTTTTTTAAAAAAGTGTTTGTCAAATTGGGTGACACTAGTACACTAACGAAAAACTCACTAATCCCATTGTGTACAATTATCAAAAACAGCACTGACTATCAAGCCTGGGAGCAGATACCAACACCTGAGGAACCATTATCCTAATACGAGAGTAATATGCTCTATACGTAAAAATCAGCTCCTTCCCATTCAAGGCTATGATTAACATTTTTATTTATTGTTCTGTCTATATAAAAAGGGTACACAAAGAAAGCTAACCAGGGAAAAGCAGATTAATGGTGGACTGGATTAAATAAAACATTAATTTGAACAAATATCACGTATTACTACATCAACATAAACTGGTACCTTACTTATAACCCTTAATACATTGACGAGAAACAATTAATTGAACCTTCGTCGTCCTCATTTATCTAAATTGCGATAGAGACTCAGAAATAGGAAATACGTTAATTTAACAAGATTACTTCTAAAGGACTCTGAATTATAGTGCATACGCATTTACACATAATTGAGTAAACTTATGGTATTAAACTGCTCATCTTTAGAGTAGTAAGATCAAATATGATGTGTCATGGCTGACTGGAAGCATGCTTGTTGTCATTCAACCTTCTGCCGTCTAACACATTCAGTTTAACTGATTAGTTCATGGTTTAAGGTGAGCTAATGAATTAAATTACTAAATTTACTGAAATGAAAACCAGCAAAACTCTGTGCCTTCTGTGGTATTTTGAAAACCCGACCACCCTGTCAGAGTATTTTAATGCATTACTGTAAGATTTAGGTGCCTAAAAGGTGACAGACTTATGCTACATCAAGCCTGTTGTTCTATCAATTTCTACACAGAAGTTTCTAGAGCGCTACCAGTATTTGTGTTCCAAAATTCAAATAAACTAAAAAAAAACCTTAAGCAGCTACTTGATGAAATAATCAGTGATCATGGCACATTTTCATGTGTAGAAGTGGGATGTAACCCTATATTATGTTCTTCTTCATAACCCCAAAATGAATATTTCTTGTAATACTGTTATTTTAAAATGCTACCTTTCTTAATGCACCCACTTTCTGCATTTATGTGTCCTCTTCCTTACCAATGCCATAAAATATTTTACACTTAGTGTTGCTGTATTTAAATTACTGTGTGAAGAACAGATTAGTCCCACATAATTTTATACCATTACACTGTCCATATATTACACTGACACAAATGCCATTTAAAATACTGCTATTAAAACCAATTTCATACTATTTTGGCTTTTTAATCTTCATCCAAGTGTGTATAAAGGCTGCAATGCAGCATAACTCTTTAACTTCGCGTATGTTCAATTCCAGGTTGACATTTTGGTTGATTCAGACCGGTCGCTGCACAGACAGCCATGTAAAGACAGGCAGGCTTTTGTATCAGGCAACACACCCCCAAGATGTCATAGTCGCTGCCTGTGAGGCGCAAGCTCCGGGTTTTACAAGCTATGCTAGTTCCTTGTGACAATTTACTAATCATGACTACATTTTACACTACGTTGACTGCTATTGTCCCGTCAAACTGAGCTGGTTGCAAATAAATGAACTAGCGTTAGCTCGATCGGTGCCGACACCACCACCCACCTCAGAGAAACGATAATGACGCTCGTGCTTCCAATAAGCAGAAAGTAATGTTGCTGAGCGCTAAAATTCGCAACTTGGACATAGACAATAAACAAGAGAGGTGGTGTTACGGATTAATATTGTGGTGAAATTCGTATGGCGGGTAAATATTTTTGTCTCAATATAAGGAAATTCAAGTTCACGTCCCGCGATTTAACGGCAATAATCAACACAGCGAGCACAGCACAGCCGGAGACAAAAGCCCACTGCAGCTCCTTCACTGCCCTCACAACGTTCCCCCTCCCCAGCGCTTAATCTAAGCCAGCCAGCCAGCTTGTTTCCAGCCCTACACAGCCTCGCTGGCTGGCTGGCTGGCTGGCTGAAGCTACCTCAGCTCGCTCTGCTTCGCCCCGACATTTTCCTATCAGCGCTCTGTATCCTTGCTTTGAAAGCACCTACTAAAAGGCAGTTACCGGAGTGGAAATTTCAGTTAAAAAAAAAAAAGTCCTCAATGTGTGTAACGCACGTGGCACTCAACTATACCAAGCCCACGCAAACACATAACATTCCCATTTTCGCACGCAGTTTACGTCAAGTTAGCTTAACGTTAGCCAGCTTGCAGAACAACTTAGCCAGATTGCTAGGATTTTTTTTACCCATCCTGATCCGAGGGAATCAAACAACAAACCTCGTTGTGTGCTTACCTTTAAACGGGGTTACACGTTCCCACCGACTCATTCAGGTTCCGCTATATGTGAATATTGCGCAATATTAACAGTTATTTCCTAAATACTGGACGTTAACCGTAGCCTACGGCTGTGTGACGTTCATCGCTGGTTTTGAAAACATCCAAGCCGTTCGTCGCTTGTCCTCTCGGAGAAAAACCTAGCAAAACATGCAAGCGTCGTTCTCATTGGTGGAGAGGAGTCATGTGACCGCCTGAGCCCCACCGAGCTTATAAGGTCTGCGTCTGCTGGATAGACTGTAGATGGGTATGTGTCAAACGTTTTAACGTTCATTTAACCGAAACTGTGAGTAAATTCGCATATTTGATTTTAAGAATGCGCTTTTTGTTGTCACCTTTTGTGAGCTGACGGTGTGTGTAACATCTGAAAGTGGCTTTTAATCGTGTATATTTGGACTGAAAGGAATGGAGAGAGAGAGAGAGAGAGAGAACAGGAATGGGCACTTGACGTCATCTTTTCCGCCGCTGTGCTGCGGTCTGTAGGAACTTTCTCGAAGATCACGGCTGAGGTTAACAGGCGTTTTCCTTCTTTCTCGTGAGCATGGCCGCGTAGTTAGGCAGCAATTTCAGTAATTAGTCGATCTGGTTAAGTCGCCTTATTAGCCCGCCAATTCTGTGTATGAGCCAGCTTAGAATTGGTTGCGCAGTGACATTTGCATCTGTTGGATGTACTGCGCATGCGTCGCCATGCATAACGTTTTATGTTGCAGAGCAGAGACGGGCTGAAGTGGGGAGGGGCACCGGCTAGACATGAAAACGGCCTCGGGATGGGATGGAAATGAAAGAATAGTTATAGGAAGCGAGCTGCGTTGTTCAAGGCCAGGGGGGTTGCGTTTATCATGTATTGGCTTGAACGAATTCATTTTAATAGTGTTTAACCAGCCATATTCTTGAGGTCAATATGTGGTTCTTTTGTCATTAATACCACAGCCATATTAATACTACCCATAATCTAGTTTGGAGAACTAGTTGAAATAATTTTTCATTTTATTTCTATCAGAAATATCCATTAGTGTCAAATATGTTACATTTGTTAAAAACTAATTATAACCAAAAATGCTAATTAACTGCAGAACACTCATTTGTGAAATGAATTCAGTAGAGGTAACATGTAATAAAATGATTTAATAATTTGTCACACCATTTGTAGCATCTTCAACAAGCAGTTATCTGGTAATGTGTAATTAAAAAAAAAAAAGCTTGATGCTTTATATCACGTAGCACTTCACTTGTGAGGGTTTTAATCAGATTATTTTTGTTATAGGGGAATAAAATGGTAGGAATTTTATCATCATTTTAAGGGGTCATATTTGATTTGAATGTATTATGTATATAGGGTATGATTCATACTGAGGTAAAAACCCTTCAGAAGTTTGCCTTAGTCACTTAAGTGGCACTGACAGTGGAAACCGTGTATTTACATAGTATCGGAATATACACAATATAGTTAGCTTTACATGTAGCTATAATCCATGCAGCACATGTTTCCAATGATCTTTTCCTTGTTGGAATGCATTTAAGTGAGACACTGACACCTTGAGAACATGTACAGGAACATTTTATTTACACAGTATGTTTGAGTTAAACATAGCAGTTTCACTGACAGCTTGCCTTTGTGGCATGCAGACAGTGGCCCGGAAATGTCTACAGGTCCGGTCTTACACCGAATCCTGGTCCTTTAGGAGGTTCTGTCAGTGAAGTCAGTCCACCCGCAGGCTCACAGGAGAAACGGGCACTCCTGTAGAAAAGAACAAATGTCTTAATTTACAATCAATTTGCATACGACATTAAAATTATATAAGAATCTATAATGCAGATTTTGCAGGTACCTGGGTCCCGGTGGAGGGACTCTGCCTGCCTTAAGCTCATCAATAATATCCTCAATGTCCTTAGGTGTAAGGTCCTCCTAGAATAAGAGATGAAAGTAGCATACCTTTAAGTCATCAGATGGTCTAATTTTTAATTTTCACATCCTTCTGTAATCTGTAAGAAGACCTATTAAATTATATTCTTCAGAGAGAGGGAATTACTCTGAATGCTACCTTTGTAATTAAAAATAGCTTATGATGATTAATTTTAAATGAATGTAAGATTGACCCAGTCAGTCAGTGACTGGATTTCAACCAACAACTTTTCCCAAATTTCAAAAATATTTTGTTAGTGATTTTTAGGCCATGCAGAGCTTTACTGCACCAATATATCAACAGTTAGATGCATGATTGTACAAATATATGAACCAATATCACCCTTGTTCACTAAAATCAGAATACTGATATCTGTAATGATATTTACAAGTATTGGTGGCTCATGTTCATCTGTTGTATCATATCAGTTTTCCCTGACTATAAATGTTTGAATATAGCACAACAAAAAGCTAAATAACTTTAAAACAGTCAAGTATTTTCATAATGAATATTTCTTGGTTTACCTGCAAGAGGAAACCAAGAAGAGGAAGTAAACAAGAGAAACCTTAACGATAAATATCTTTATTTCTTAATCGGTTATTGGTCAAATTCTTATTTTACACATCTGTATCAGCCCATATCAGTCCATCCCCAATTTTCCAATCTTCTTTTTTTTTTTGATGGCTTGTAATCTGTTGTATTTGGCTTATTATTTAAACACTGACAGTACATACAAGATAATAGCACTTGCTTTAATTGTCAGCTAAGTATAAACCAGCTCAGCTTTCCTGTTGTTGTTGTTCTAGTAAGCGCTACAAGTGTCTCAAACAGTGGATCTTTTATTTCATTTTAACTTGGGCAACCAAAGCACAGTTAATCTGTTTTGTGGCAGAACTGAAACACAGTGAAAATTACAAATTAATGTAGACTTATCCAAAAACATTATGGCAGTGTTTCAAATCTCATAATGTTACTATGTACAAAGGCAGAATCGGATGGTCTGTTTAATTAATGCTGCCTTGCTGCTGCTCTGTAGTTGCTTCCACCTTCATATTTAGAAGCCCCTAAACAACCTGACACAAGTTAAAGCTCTTATTTTCAAACTGTATCATCTCGAGTAAAACTAAATGTGTGTAATTGATGACTGAATTAATCTAATTTCCAAAGGCTATGTGCAATTTCTCTGTATTAATTATTCACATAGAAATGCCAAACTCAGCACAAGGTACTCTTAGTGTTAACACATCGTATCTTTTCTCACTAATGATGACACCTCAGCAGCTTGAGGTGTTGCAGAGAATGCCTCCTTTGTAGTTGTCTTGTCTTTAATTGGGTAATTCACTTGCGCTTAGCTTACAATAACTAAATTTCCCATGGTGACTGAGTGCATAGTTAGTTTCATGTGCTTAAGAACAAAAAAAATCCAAAAAGAAAAGCTTATGGATAAGACAACACTTACGGCTGATTATTTCTCAGTTTTTCCCCTTTTCATTTCTTTGAAACCTTGCATGTGTAGACAGTGCCACACCTGCGCTGGCTTCCACATGACAAACACTCTAGAAACGGTGCCGATTCTCTGTACGCATTATTCGGAAAACTTGTTTGAGCTTTAACCTAATTTAGTTAACTTAGTTACAATGTTCAGTATGGAAGCCACCTGCACAGAGCACTCAAGCACTCACATAATAGTTGTCGTTGATCTGGACCATTGGAGCATTCACACAGGCACCCAGGCATTCTACTTCTATTACAGTGAACATCTTGTCTGGCGTAGTCTCCCCAACTTTGATACCTGTGGAGAAGCAAATGGAGAAATGCTTTATATTCATCTAATCTCATCTGACACACTACAGATTGTCTTACTAAAACAACATATTTTTAACTCAAGCTGTAAAGCCTGACGTGGCACAGCTGTTAATCACATATGTGAGTTAAAAAAACAAAAAAACAAAAGGAAAACTTCACCCTTTGGTTGACTTAAAGGACAAACAGTGTCATCTATTAAATGTAACATGCTCAAGTATGTTTGCAGTTTTCTTGCTTGATTTCAGTCTTCTTGTTTGCTGCTACAGCTTGATGTTGTCAGAATACTGCTGTATATTTATACATTTGTTCCCAGTCTCTGTTTATCTCAAACATACACAATAAAAAAAAAGTTTGTTTTCATCTGTTTTCATCTCTTCATTGGTTTCTCAGCATAAAATGGAAAATCAATCTATTACCCAGTTTGTTTTGGACAGCCTCCAGGATGCTGTCCGAGTTGCAGAGCATGCAGGGTGTCGTCGTGCAGACCTGAACGAAGTATTTTCCCACAGGCTTGCGCAGGAACATAGTATAGAATGTTGCTACTTCATACACTCTCATTGGAGGGATTTCCAGCACCTCAGCAACCTGAAATACAACATTAGCATAAATAGTGTTTGTTCTTATCAGAAAAGCTTGATGGGCATCACTCTACTGGAAAACAAACTAAAAATATATATATATAATTGTACCTTGTTCATGGCAGATATGGGGAGCCATCCATGTTGCCTCTGGGCCACATCCAACACAGGGATGGTGGCTGCTTGCTTGTGTCCTTCTGGGTACATTGAAAGGATCGCCTCAATCCTCTACAGTAAACAAACAAAAAACCCCCCGACATTTTACTGAAACTGCATTTCTCATTTTAACAAAAAGGCCAAATTTATACAGTGAAATAATGCAAATGTAATTCACATACATACCTGCAGATATGTACATGAATTTAAGGATGCTATAATATTTTAGTGTACAGTACAGTGGTAGGTAGACTGTATAATCTATGAGCTTTGTATGATGGAAAAACCACATCAGTGAATCCCTTAAAAATATTGTTCAACACAGACGCGAGCTTCACCTTCTTGTTCTCCTCAGTGAACTCAAAGGGAGTGTCAGGGTTGTTGTCAGTAGTATCTCTGTGCTGAAATAGAAAAACCACAGTGTTAGCATGAGCATTATTTAGAACACATATGTTTGTCTTCAGTAAAGATTTATCGACATATGTATTAAATCCTGTGAAGCTACTACTGAGGCAGAATTTTTCAAACAACCACCACTTTCATGTGTGAGTAACAGATCTGTGAGCAGCAAATAGTATCTGATAAAATATTAACAGTTCATCATGTAAGCCCAGAGGGGAAACAGGTGCTACTAGCCAACGATGGAAAAGACTCAACAGGGATAACTCTTTTTTTCTGCTTCTGCACACACTGCCCCCTTGTGAGTAGCAAGGCTTCTTTGTACAATTAACAAAAAGTGTGTGTGTGTGTGGGGGGGTAAATTTTTAATGGTTTTTAAATTTAAAACTGTCAAGCATTATGTCCCCAGTTAAAGAAGAGCACCATAACCATTAAAAAAAAATTAAGCACAGGTTAAAAAAAAAAAAATTAAAAAAATACCAAGGGACTATGGAACCAAGGAGAGTTTCCACTGCACTGAAAATATCACGAGATGTTTTTGTGTGGCTGTAATGGTAGCTCCCTGGATAAATTAGGGTCTTTTGGAAAATGGATACCACTGGGATTAATCTTGCACAAACATACTGCAGAGCTATGTCTTGAATTAATGGCTTACGATTTGTTTTTTTAACAATTTTAAACAAAGTCTGATGTAAAAAGGGTAAATACAGTGTGTAAAACTCAAGTGAATAAAGTCCATGGTTGTGAAAATTTGGTTTACACATAGTAAAGAAAGCTGCTGGTTTATGAGACCCATCAGCAAATATTTTTTTAAACCCTTCTAATTAAAATCTCTCCCAGTGTAACTCCCAAAGTTTTTAGTGCAATATAATAACAGCTGGGCTGACTGCACTGAAAGAAGGACAATAATAAAAAACAGTAACAGAAATCTGGACAATATTAGAAATTACAATAAATTGTTTATAGTCATTAATGTACTTTACAAATTTCACCATGAGCTGCTGGTCTATTGTAACTCACCATGATGAGATCAACACTGAAAACCACGTCTTCACCATACAATTAATAAGGAAGCCTGTCTGTACAGCATCAGTGGGTACCCTTTGCTTTTGCCTGTCACCTGTACATTTTGTGCCTTAAGGAACAGAAAGTGCAACTCACCACAAAAATGCCACCAGCTCCAGCACGTACAACAGACTGATGCAGACTTCTGACCTGCCTGGCCTACAAAACATAAGAAAACAGGTAACATATCTACTAATGTCACGGGACTAAACTAAAACCAAAATACCAACATCACTATACAATAAACAGGTCACTGACATGAAATGCATATTTTTTGTGGATCATTTCTGCTCAAAAGAATTAATTCAATTTGTGCCTACAGTTTATAAAACCTTTTTAGTTTGAATACATTTTCACTGGATTCAAAGAATACATATTCTGTTACATTTTGGTATCTAAACCTCAAAAATATCAGGTGCTGCAACCATAAACATAAGACTTTTATTATGAAATAAAAAAGCAATATTAGTGAAAAGAATATTATAGTGAACCACGCTGAAAAGGACTGTAGCGCTCTCTTAAGTATAGTTACACATAGCTAAACTCAGCTGATGTAAGCTCATACACTTTCAATGTCAGGTGGTACAACCAATGTAAAACTATGAAAATGTTGAAGATAAAAAAATCTTTATTTCATTTTTAAAATTATATGTATAATTTTGGTAGGTTAATACAGGTGTCTGAGTAAAAGGCTGTTTAAAGTGACACAGGAAGTAAGATGGTGCAACTGCAAAAAAGTCAAATAGTTATTTAAAACTTTAAGATCATCTGTTAGTTTTATTTCAAATGTTAGTTTATAGTTTGATAAATGATACACTCGGACACAAAAATATGCATCTCACATCAGTGAACCAAACACTGCAGGACTGATGTGTTCACTTTAAAAGGTGAGACTTTTAATGAATATGCCTTGATTCACACAATCAGAACTACCTGAAAAAGTCACAGAAGTAATAACTAATGACGTTGCCACTGATCACCTTCACGTATAATTACTGTACACAAGAGTTGCAGATCACAACACAAACATCTTTAGGGGAGCAAATTAAAAAAATCAGGTTAGTATGGTTTTCCAGAGCAGAAATCCACCATTAAAACATGCCAGATTTAAAATTCTTGTTTAATTTTGATGATTCGTTACAGTGAAACGTTTATACAGAGGAGATTTTAGATATTTTTAATATCATATATATATATATATATATGTGTGTGTATGTATATATGTGTGTGTGTGTCAACATGACAATATTTAACTCATATATAACTGTTATGTTTTAGGAATATTCTATTAATTCAGCCTTTCAAATACAGACAGTAAAACTGGAAGGCTTGCTGCTGAAGTCGAAGTTTTTCATTTACAGTGTGAGAAAAAAATATTTTGAGAAAACAAGCTATAAACTGGAAAACACAGATTTAAAAGCAAATGTTGTACTACTGCATTTGGTTGAAATATTTTGCTTCAAATAATTCTGCAGCACTATAATATTAAATACACATCTTGTAATAAATGATGCTTTACTAATAAAATAAAGTTGCAAATTGCAGTGTATATAAAATCAATATAAAACCCAGGCAAACTGTTACTAAACACAAAACAATTTCAAGATTATTGTGCAGCCCCATCGCAAACAGTGTTATCTGATATTTTATTTTCTAGCTATATAATATGTATTGATTCAATTGGCTGTGCTTTGCCACACTGTACATACAGTAGCAAGCGGCTACATCAGGTGAGCTAAACACAAACTTCGTTGTCTTACAGAAATCATGGTGATAATCAGTGGCATGTAAACGGCCCTGATAAAGCCCATTCTAGCACGCAATTCTTCCTTGCACTGTTTATTGTTTTAGCGATCAGCTTTAAATGTTTGATAGCAGCAGGCTAAGTTAGCTTGCATGCTAGTGTTACCCAACATCAATCCCCTGAGCGGCCTCCACTACGTGCCCTTGTGAAGAGTCATAACATTTTCTCTCCAAATAATCGGAAACTGCATTCAAACGTTTCCCCAGAACCATAGAAAATATCACAACTATACCGCCTGCGACACTGCGGAGCGAACAGCTGCAGACAGAAACATCTCGGGGCTTGAATTTGGTCCCGGTGCGTCAAGAAATGAACGGGACAGCAGAAGCAAACATCAGCACAGGCGCGCTCAGGCTCGATTCACACTGTCTGACGCACCACGTAACGTCTGTTTGCCACTGCGCCACTGAATCGAGCCCAGATTCAAGATTGCGCTCAGAAATAGATGGCTGCTTGTTCTCGTTGAACGTTTACAAGCGTTTTTCTTAGATTAAAAACAAAAAACAAGTGCATATTTGTAATCACGTGTATAAAATGTTGAAATCATGTAAGTATGTAAGGAATATTTTAAAATTTAAAATATGATTTGGGCAGTCAAAATACTGATATAAATTTAGTGGGATTACATCATTGATCATTGATTGGCCATGATCCCCCTTTTGATTGCAGTGGTGATGGACAGGTTAACAGATGGGGTCAGGCAGGAGTCCCCGTGCATTTTGATGTTGGCACTGAGAGTGGGGAGCAGGTGGACGAAAGTCTGGAGAGGTGGAAGCATGCGCTGCAGAGAGGAGGAATGTATGTTTATGAATGAGAGAGAGAGACAGACACTAAAGCTGCAAGGAGCAGAGGCAGTGAAGGTAGATGAGTATAAATACATGGGGCCAACCAAACAAACCAATGGACAGCATACAAGAGAGGTGAAGAAGAAGTCCAGGCAGGATGGAGTGAGTGGAGAGGCCTGTCAGAGGTGAGTTGTGAAAGAAGGATAGCAGCAAGAGTGAAAAGGAAGGTTGTGATGGTAGTGAGACCTGCTATGGTTTGTATGGTTTGGAGATGGTGGCACTGACAAAAAGACAGGAGGTGGAGCTGGAGATGGGAGAGTTGCAGATGCTAAGACTTTCGTGGGGATTGACCAGGAGGGACAGGATTAGAAATGAGTACATCAGAGGACAGTTTGGCAACAAAGTCAAAGAGGCATGGCTGATTTGGTTTGGACATGTGCAGAGGATGGATGGTAGATATATTGGGCAAAGGATGTTGAAGCTGGAGCTGCCAGGTAGAAGGAAAAGAGGAAGCCCACATGGAAGATTTATGGATATAGTGAAGGAGGACATGCAGAGGGTTGGTGAGACAGGCTTCATCCAAAAGAGTGACGGAGGAGGGTGTTGGGGATAGGGTGAGACTGAGGCAGATGATCCACTATGGTGATCCCTAAAGGGAGCAGCGGAAAGAAGAGGAATTGGAACATTATAAAATTGTGGCTAATAACCTAATTTGTCTGAGATTAAATCATTATAATTGAATTTTCAGTGGGTATAAAAACATTTTTATATTTTTTATTACTTCTGTATTTTTTCCTTGGTCACTGTAATATGGTTGGTTTTAGCATGTTTTTTTCAGTATTTTTTTTGTTATTTTTTTAAATGTTTGCAAGGTCAGAGAGTAAGAGTGAAGCAGGGTGAGAGCAAGGGTTTTACAGTGAACATGCCTATAAGCAAATAAAAAAACAAACAAAAAATCCAAAAAAACCCCAAAAAAACCCTTTCATTGTGTGAAAAGTGAATGTAAAACTGATCCAGGAGCTGTAGTCTCCCATAGCAAAAACTCCTTGAGAATTGGGAAGTTTGCTTGTTCATTCGGACAGCTTTTTTTCTCTCTCTCTTTTTACCAAGAGCACCCATCATCCTCCTCCTCAAAACAAATGTTTGCCAGCATTCATCTTGCTGGACACTGCCTCATGGTCCTCCTCCTCCACCTACTTGCTTAGAAACATAATGTGATCAGCAGACCAGGGATGGCACATCCAATGAAAAAGTGGGAGTGCTGCACTCCGTGACCTGATTGGCTGTCCTGACTCTAAGCCGACTGAGCCAGAGCCTGCAGATCAGGGATTAGAGGCGGGTCTTTCTGCATGCTGAATTGTGTTGGTTCAGTACTAGGCCTTGTAGTGTTCTTATCTCACCCAGGAGGATCCAGACAGATCAGCAGGGACTCCAGATTTTCTCCATTTTCTGACTCACTCTCAGGTGATATAAGCCTGTCTGCATCTGTACTTCCACAATGGTTGTTCCTGAGTCTCAGGACAAAATGTACTACCCTCCTAATGACCTGCAGAAGGATGCTCATGTGCCTGACTTTAACTCATACCTGGCAATGTACAGGAAGTCTCTCGAGAATCCAGAAGGTAGGTCAAACTTGCCTGTATTTTTAGTGCAGTGCTTGCAGTGCTTCCTTACCATTCATCTCTCTTTGAGCCTGCCTGCATACAGTATCTCTCTGTGCTAGTCTTCCTTATCTGCAGTCTGTAACACTGACAAAAGTATAACTCTCTTTTAGCTTTCTGGAAGGAGGTTGCTGATGAGTTCTTTTGGAAGAAGCCTGCAACAGGACCAATGCTGCAGTACAACTTTGATGTGACAAAAGGGAGCATATATGTGAAATGCATGGAAGGGGCCAAAACCAATATGTGCTATAATGTCTTGGACAGGCATGTGAGGGAGGAGAACCTTGGTGAAAAGGTTGCCTATTACTGGTAAGCAGCAGCATGCCCCCAGAGGAAATAATACCTCTGATGGGGGAAATACCGCCTGGAGTTATGCAAGGTATTCCAGACAAAAACAACTGTTGTGTCCCCTGTGCTGACCCCAGAGCACCAAAACAAACCACAGTCAGCACACAGCACGAGACCAGTGCTTCAGTCTTCTTCCTGTCACAATCAGAATGTAACAGTTTCCAGATTTTTGTATGATTTAGGTCAAACAGCTTCTGTTTGTTTAATTAATGCAAAAGCCAGTTTCTATTTGAATGATCAACTGTGAAAACGCTAGTTAGAACAAACAACTTTACTTGATAGATGGACAAACATGCACACAGTGCACTTTAAACTTTTTCTAGCCTCTAAGTTTTAAGCCCTTTAAATGATTTAAACCTGCTATTGTTTGCTGCTATCCTCACACCCATGGCAAATTATAAGTCTCTACTTTATGATGTTTTACCATCATAGTATATTATTTGCTCTGTCAACAGTTTAAGCTTAGCAAACAAGAAGGTTTTTCTGCAGGTTCAGCAGGAAAAGGGTTTGATGGAACTTGGCATACTGGAAATCACCCGTATAAGTGTATTAATACTGTTTGCACTGAAACAAAGCACTTGTACAATATACCTGCTTAAGCGTCTGCTAGAACAATTTTTGCACACTCCATGAGGCAATTATAACTGTCAGCTGTGCTGATATACTACCAGCTATCAGTGTCCACATTCATTTCACTCACATGACTTTAGCTCACGCGTTGTCCAAGCATAATTTGCAATACTGTTTAAAGTGGTAGGAAAATGCAAAAAAAAAAAAAAAAAGAACAAGAAAGTGCAAATAGAGTAGCAAGGAGGGCCATTTCAATAAAAATATAAAATTCTTACCCTCAAGTAGAAATCAGAGGAATTGGTATCAGGGGTTTTACACTTTAATGCTGCTGTGAAAGTTGAAGTTGAGTGACAAATCAAACCAAAAATAAACATGTATCATTATCAGGTTGTACATACACGGTATAACAAAAATGGGTGAGTGATTAAAGTCGAGGAAGCATCAACATCCACGAATGTGTTTTGGTATCAGCTGATTAATTAAAAAAACAAAAAGGATAATCTTCCTCAATTTGCACCGTTGAGTTTTTTTGGGGGGGTTGTTTTTTGTTTTAAGGTTGAAACATTACTAAAGCAGATCTGCAGTCAAAGAGGTTTTTTTTGTTTGTTTGTTTGTTTTTTTAGAGAGACCTGAGAGAATCTTATCACAGCTCAATTTCATGACTTTTCCTAGCTATCTCATCATATCTCAGTAGTTATTTCTTCTGTACATTCTTCTAGAGTCTTTATTATAATTATTATTATTTTGTTTTAGATCTTTGAGTTTTGAACTGGATCATTTTTTTAATTTTTTTAATTTATTTTTTTAGAGGAATTTCCCAGTCAGTCTTTGGAGTTTTCAGGAATTATCTAAATGTTGGAATTAAGGAGGTCTGATGATCAGTAGCTGTTGCAAGTTACATCTCTGCAATCATTTATTTCACAACCCCCATCCTGGTGATAAGATTGCAACAACTGCCAGGTTGTTACAGTGTTTTGGCTTGGTACCATGCTTTCTGCTGCCTCTTCAAGTGTGCCAGACTGTTTTACAAATAACTGTCCTGATAAGCATCCAAACCTAATATAGACTCATGAACAACAGGAACAGGTTATCTCTACTGTGAACTCAAAGAACTCACAGGACAACATCATACAGAAAGGAAAGTACTTCTGTGTACAATTGGTTACCAACACAGACAGTTAGACCTGTACAGAATCGGAGACAGAATTTGTAATCCACTTATAGATTTGAGTGTGTGTCTTCTTGTGCGCTGTCTTCTCAGGGAGGGAAACTCACCTGACCATCATATGACCATCACTTACAGCCAGCTGCTGAGCCACGTCTGCCGTTGTGCTAATGTCTTGAAGCAAATGGGTGAGAACCTGAACTCACAGTCAGATAATTAAACATGTAAAGAGTCTTTCTTACACATCCATGAAATAGCTCAGATGGACAGAATAATAACTAGTAATTTTAGCCAGAGGAAAACAAAAAAGAAACTAAATCAGCTGTGTATTTTTTTAGTCATTACCTTTTTAACACTTTTTTTTTTATTATTATTAAGGTGTGAAAAAAGGAGACAAGGTTTCTATCTACCTGCCCATGATCCCAGAGCTTGTCTACACCATGCTGGCCTGTGCCAGGATAGGTGCAGTTCACTCCATTGTGGTAAGTAGTATTATGACTATGCATCATATTCAGAAACTACAGGATTCAAAGCCTTTTCTGTTCAACAAAAAGATGGTGGAAATGCTGCATGTTTGCAAACAGTCAGGATGTGCTGTAGGACACTGGTTCTTGCTGCTCCAGTTTCCACAAGAAAACCTGAACTCTTGCTGCTGTTAGTGCAGACTGCCCTGCTCCCGTAGTTATCAGCTGTCTCCTGTGTGAACACAGCACCAGCAGCACCTGCACTTAGTATATAGGTCAGACATTCGCTGGCTGTTTCCACTTTGAGAAGGCACTAGAGTCACTGCAATTTTGCAAGCAAGCCAACACTCTTTTAGATATTTAACCTTGCTCTTCAATGTAAAGGTTAGTAACTCTGTTATAAATACCTCCAGAATGTGAGTCCAAAGTGGGCTCTTTTTATAACTCTCAGTGGCACATCTTTGGCAGACGTAGGCGTAAGTGACCTTGTCTTTGCTCAGTCATTGTTGTATATCATCCAAGTCTCAGTTTCTATGTTTAATTCATTTTACACAGGAACAACACTTAACGCATAACAATCTTTGGGAGAGTGCAAGCCTGTTAGATTCTCCTGTGACTGCTAATATTAATCATGATTTAGCTTGGCATAACATTTAGTCATAAAGGACTGGTGGATGGAGTCTGGCAGGAGAGCTAATGCCACTCATGGAGTGACATTTTGCTGAGTCCAGAGTCCTCAGTGACCCAATTCATAATGCTGTCATCAACACTGAAACTTTATGCTCTGTGAACTATTAACCCTGTCCAGGAATCAAGGCATCTGGCAGGGAATGCAGAGAATGCAGCAAATGCAGTGAATACTAGTCGTATAAAAGAACAATTAATGGCTGTCTGGTTTGTCATGTAAGATTAAATAAGGACAGTAAATCTGTAAGTGATGATGAGTGGGAGCAGCATACACCATAATATCTAAGAGCCCACAGCTTAATATTAGATTTTTTTTTTTTTAGATTGCACACTTCTTACATCTTCCAACCTTAAAAAAAAAAACAACTTGGAAAGGAACATGTTGGCTCATAACTCAGCAACATATGCTAGTCTGGCTCAAAGGGCTACTCTGACTCAATTTTAAAGTTGTAAATGATAATTACTAATAATTGTGACTTATTTTTTATGCTACCTGCTTCTTTTCCAAATGCCTGCCAGTGTATCCACTATTCGTCCTCTTTGTGTCAGCACTGCTGACTTCACACCATACATCATAGCAGGTCTCACTACCATCTTGTAAACCGTCCTTTTCACTCTTGCTGCCATCCGTCTGTCCCAAATCGCCCCCGATGCTCGTCTCCACCTGCTACTTCGCTTTAGATGGTTGACCCCAGGTATTAAAATTCATCTACTTTCACTGCATCTAGTCCTCACATCAGCCTTTCCCACCTGTCTCCCTCTCATTCACACACACGTATTCTGTCTTTCTGTCTTGCTTCTACTGACTTTCATTCCTCTTCTCTCCAGAGCATACCTCCATTTCTGCAGGCTCTCTTCCACCTGCTCTGTATTCTTACTAGAGAAAAAAACAAGGATTCAAAATTACCTTCTTTAAACAATGGCGCAAATTCTCAGTCGATGTTTTGATGAGTACATAAACAACAGAAATGATTGTTTTTATTATTTAACTTCTTTTGTTTTTCTCTTTGCATGTTGAGTTTGCAGGGTTCTCCTGTGAGTCTCTATGTGAACGGATTATGGATGCCCAGAGCAGTGTACTAGTGACAGCAGGTAGGTCTTCAGGCAGGCTAGCATTTGTCCTGTCCCGGAATTCTTAAAGTGTGGCCCAAGGATACAATTTATTAATTCACACAAACTTTGACAGCCCTCGTACCAGATTGTATAAAACAGGTGTGCCAACGTGGCAGCACCAGAATGAGATGTTTTGTAGTGCCAGAGGCTGTAAAGATGACTCCCTGCTGTTTATTTTTATTTTCTCACCATGTCTCTATCTCTGCCTGTTCCTCCCTCTGTCTCGTATTAGATGGTGTTTACAGAGGAGAGAAGTTGATCAACCTGAAGCAGATTGCAACCGAGGCTCTGGAGAAGTGCAGGGAAAGGTAGGCCCTGCTCAGAAAGCCAGCAGTTTCCCAGATTTCGGTAACCACCCTTATTTACGCTGGCTGCAGCTGGTAATAGGAGGCCGCCCCTGGAATATGAGTCATTATATACACACACACAGAGCAATCAGCTGTTATCAGAGATGTTAAAGAAACACACTGCAGGGCTTTTACGTTATAGGGTTGCCGAGCAACATGGAGCACCTAGCAGCTTGGGAGGCCCAAGCTTCTCATCTTCCGTAGCAACGTGCCTATGGGGGATGTGAGCTGAGAAGCAAAGCACATTGGGGAGGGTTATTTTGGGAGTGTCAGGGGTGCAGATGTGTTTAGGGGTACCTTTAAGACAAATGGGGGGAAAATATGTTTAAAATCCGTTTCACATTTTTATACCAAATGCTTAATCCCTATTATAATTACTGTCAACTTAAAGTCAAAGTCAAATCAAAGTCTCTGTATTCTGAGTACCACATATGTAAGGGGCATACAGAGGATTGAAAGTGCATTGCTCTCAGACCCATGGTGGAACAGTCTAAACATAAATCTGAATTTCCACAGTATAAATAAATATAGAGGTATTAAAATTTAGATAAATAACCTGTGCGCCCGCAATAAAATATTTTATGGACCTTCAAGTGCTTTTATGTGTGAAAACCAAGACATGACCCAAATCTAATATTTGTAAATCCTTGGAAAGCAGAGCAACACGTGCACGCACTCAGTAGCCATTAAGCAAAGCTTTTATTACCTCTCACTGCGTTTTTTTTCTTTCCCCCTTTATAGAGGGTCACCTGGTGTCACCAAATGCCTCGTCATCAAGCACCATGCACTGAGGACAAAAAGTGGAGCTGCATGCAACAAACTGCAGGTTTGTCAGCTTTAAAAATCATCTTCTTGTTTTCGGGTTTACAGCTAAATTCTTAAAGATCTAACTGAATGAAATCAAATCAAAATTTTCAGCTCCATCTGCTGTGTCATAATTCAATAAAGAACCTAAGATACTTATTTAGTATCTTAAGGAGTTCTTTAATTGTGATACAAATTTCACATCTAAATCCACCACACCAGTGAAATGGAATACACTTCTTCACTCACACATATACCCGGCCTAATAAAACCCTAAATGTTTGTAATGTTGTATATTACTTCATGGTTGTTCTTTCAAATTTCCACTAATTTAGACATTTGAAGTTGTAGTAATATTGACTGGTCTTAAAGACTGGGCTACTTGAAAGTGTATAAAGAAGAAAAACACACAGCAACAAACATTTGTTACACTGTAACAAATGAATGTTCTGTTTAAATATCTATTTGTTTCTATATTATCATATTTGAATAACTAGGAGACACCCCCCTCATCTCTCAGAACCAAAAAATGGTTCTGTCATATTTTTCCAAATATTTGGCCTCCGTCTCCTCGGGGCACACTAAACTGGAGTCGAAAGTGGCGTGCTGCACTCCTGCTGGTGCGCTTGGCAAGCACAATGAGCAGCTGTAATGATCCGGTTTATGAGTTTGATTTGTTTCCCGTTGTTGTGATGCTTTCAGACCCCCTGGGACTCACAGTGTGATGTTTGGTGGGATGAGGCGATGAGAGACTCCTCAGAGGAGTGTGAGCCCGAGTGGCTGGATGCCGAGGACCCGCTCTTCATCCTCTACACCAGCGGCTCCACCGGCAAACCCAAGGCGAGACAGGGGCTCACACAGACACGGGTTCTATTCCACAAACACAGCAAGAAGCATGAGTGAAATCTTATCTTTTACACAAATCACAGCATCTATTTTCTGCTATGATAAGCCTGTAATGACTTTAACCGGGCCAGCGTTTACATAATCTGCCGTGAAATAGTGAGAATTAATGGTTTTCTATTGCTCAGAGGCATAAATGTAATCCTTGAAAGTTATCTGTTCTCTGCAAGCTCCACTATTGCGTTTGTGTATTCTATTTGTGTGTGTGTGTGTTGTTTATATAAAACGCAGTATTTATGACTTTCTCTTTCAAACATATGAGTTTCTATCATTCAAGACATAAACATAAACCTTAAACTTTAAAATGTACCTTATGGGAGCTTTATTTTTGTCCCCAAAAGGAAGTAATTTCCCCACTATGAGAATGTGTAAACAAAAGATGACTAGTATGCACACACAAACACAACTACATACATGTGTTTTCTGCCAGCATTTCTGCTCTCTTCTGTCTCTGTGTTGACCAATTTTTCTCCTCACTCTGCACAGGGTGTTCTCCACACTGTTGCTGGCTATCTGCTCTACACGTCGCTGTCCTTCAAGTATGTTTTCGATCATCACCACGATGATGTCTACTGGTGCACGGCCGACATCGGCTGGATCACCGGCCACTCCTACATCACCTATGGCCCACTTGCAAACGGCGCTACAAGCGTGCTAGTGAGTCAAATCACCTTTAGAGCATATTTAAGCAAGAATGAAAAACCTAACCTCGGTGTACATATGTCTGTATGTTTTTTTTTCAGTTTGAGGGCATCCCTGTCCACCCTCATGTTGGCCGGTTCTGGGAGATAATTGAGAAGTATAAAGTGACCAAGTTTTACACAGCTCCTACAGCAATACGTCTGCTGATGAAGTACGGGCATGAACCACTGCAGAAGTGCGTGATCGCATCCGCCGAAAGTCACCGCAGCTCAGTCAAATACATAATTGCAAACAAGGTTAATCCAGAAGCTGCAGGATCATTTGACTTTAAAACCACAGCTTGACCTTGGCAGGTGGTGCGAGTGATGTGGTGCTTCTCTTGATTTTGAAAGGCCTCCATCAACTTGCTCCAAACCAAATATTTTCTAACTTGAGTGTTATATCAGAATTTTAAGGGTTTTAATGAGAATATCTATGTTTGTATTTTAAATAAAAAGCTAATTTTAACATTTTTACTGAAGAAATGACTGTAAAATTACCAGAAAAATGTACTAATTATGTAAAAGGCCCCTTTCAGATTATTCATTTATCATAAATTTGTATTATTAGTGTTACCTATTATCATAAAAAATGTAATATTAACCCTTAGTTTGAGCACAATTTAATATTTTCTAAATGGTGATAAAATCTCACAATTTTTTTTTAACTTTTATTTCAGTTTAGTCCACAAGAGTTAGTTATATTTAATAATATATATAAAATCATGTTTCTTAAGCTTATATGTCTTTGTTAGTAAAGAATAATCTGTTAGCCTTGCAGCCAGGTATAGATGGGAGTGTCTTCTCACCCAACTATCAGCACTGATAAATTACCACACCACGAAGAAATCTAAGGGAAATCTTTCAATTTGTCAGGTATGACGTCTCCAGCCTGAGGATTCTGGGCACCGTGGGCGAGCCCATCAATCCAGAGGCGTGGCAGTGGTACTACGAGGTGGTCGGTCAGAGCAGATGTCCCATTGTTGACACCTTCTGGCAAACAGAGACGGTAAGAAACAAGCAACTGACCACAGAGGTGTTCCTCTGTCAAGCAGCAGCACCTGGATAACCAACATCTGGATGATGAATTAGGATAGATCTGCGCAGAATATGTAGATCTTCAGTTTCTAAGATGACGCTACGTATGCCCCAATAGAGGTAAAATAAAGGCCAACACTGTGATTTCTGTTTTTCAACACTGGGTGGGGAACAGCCATCCCAGCCCGCCCATAGGTGCACCCCCGATTGATTATATCCCCTCAATCATCTTTGTTGAGGATCACATCAAGTTTTTGCTGTTACTGTGAGATTTAATCTTTTTTTTTGTCCCTTTCTTTAGGGAGGTCATGTCTTGACTCCTCTACCTGCTGCTACACCGCTCAAACCAGGCTCTGCTGTGAGTGATAACAGTTCTTTCACACTGACTTCTCTAAATCTAAAACACACCTGAGAACTATCATTAGTGCAAGTCATGCTGGTGTGCAGGGGTTTCGCCCGTGCACGTGATACACATGATTACCAAAATCAGGGCAGGAAATGCAGCCTGTTTGATCCAGATAATAATCTGGAAGAAACGCTGCAGCTGCAGGGGAGTTATTAAATGAGAGAATAGAGCTATCTCACATTAAATCCACAACTCACATTTCAGACCTTTCCTTTCTTTGGGGTGGAGTTCACCATCCTCAACGAACACGGAGAGGAGCTGGAAGGTGAAGCTGAGGGTTATCTGGTAAGTTTCAATTCAACACAATCAATCCAAGTTTCAATCCCACGACAAATACACATGTGGTAGAAAGGAGAGGAAGAAAAAGATGTTTCATTGGCAGATGAATCAGTTAATTATCTAAATGTAATCAAATTCCTTTATTTTTTTTGTTATGTTTAGTTAAATTCTTTACCTGCTTCTGCTTTCTGGAATTATTTTTTCTTATATGTGACTTTTATTTGCTTTAAAATCAGTTTTCATTAGCAGCAGTAGTAGTAGTAGTAGTAGTAGTAGTACATTGGTTATGTGGTGTTTTAGCAATAGTAGCAGTAACACCTCTCTTGCAGGTGTTCAGGAGGCCGTGGCCTGGGATAATGCGCACTGTCTTCAGAAACCACGAGCGCTTCGAAAACACCTACTTCAAGAAATTCCCAGGCTTTTATGTGACTGGAGACGGTGAGGTCCAAAAATTAGCTTTAGCCTGCTGTCACTCGCAGACTGAATGCTAATCAGGATAAGCCAAGAGTTTTTAGTTCTTCATAATGAACGCTGATTTGCCACTAAAGCACCAAAGGGCCTCTTTAGGGAGAGCAAAACACACCATATGAAGTCTTTTGAGGGTAACGCGGCTTGTTTTGTCCTCCTTCAGGCTGCAGGCGAGATAAAGACGGCTATTACTGGATCACCGGGAGAATAGACGACATGCTGAATGTGTCAGGTTTGCCGCTGTTCCTCAGAAACTTCAAAGTTATTACAACGTCGGGTCACTTCTGGTTTCATATGCTTTTTTGCCCCTCAGGTCACCTGATGAGCACAGCGGAGATTGAGGCGGCTCTGACGGAGCACACGGCTGTGGCGGAGGCTGCGGTGGTGAGTCGACTTCACAAGGTGAAGGGAGAGTGCCTCTACTGCTTTGTCACCCTCAAAGACAGCAGGGAGTTCAGTCACACGCTGGTGGATGAGCTCAAGAGACTGGGTGAGGCTTTTGATCAGGGTTAAAAAGAAAATCCACCAAAGTGGGCTTTTGTATGGCACGTGATTCGACATAAAAGGTCACATTAAATACAAATAAAGTTTAAAATACAACTTCTGCTGGATATTACATTAATCTATTAAATTCAATCCTGTGAAAAACTAAATACACCTAATGATTTATTGTGCATAGACCACCTTCAGCAGCAATAACTTGAAGTAATAATTTCCTGTATGACTTTATCAGTCTCTCAATTCTGGCCCACACTTCTTTACAGCGTTGCTTCAGTTCATTGAGGTTTGCAGGGATTTGTTTATGTTTACAGCTCTCTAAGGTCCTCTTACGCATTTCAATCAGGTTGAGGTCTGGGCTTTGACTGGGACACCTTACTACCTTTCTTTGTCTGCCAAGCTTTAGCTGTCAGACAGATGGCCTTGAATTTGACTCTAGAATACTTTGGTATACAGAGGAGTTCATGGTCAACTCAGTGAATGCAAGGTGGTCAGGTCCTGTGGCTGCAAAACAACCCCAAATCATTACCCCTTGACGGTTGGTATGAGGTGTTTGTGCTGATATACTGTGTTTGGTTTTAGCCTGGTGTGGGGCTGTGATTATGGCCAAACATCTCCACTTTGGTCTCGTCTGTCTAAAGGACTTTCTCTGTTGTCTTCTCAGTGAGAGAAAAAATTGGACCAATTGCCACACCAGACTTCATTCAGAATGCCCCAGCGCTCCCAAAAACTCGCTCAGGTAACAGCTCAACACCTCTTTAAACCAGCATCATCCTCCTCTGCTTACCTCCTGTCCTAAACCTTCTCCTCCTCCACTTCAGGGAAGATCATGAGGCGAATCCTCAGACAGATTGCTCGCAACGACAAGGACCTCGGTGACCTCTCCACCCTGGCCGACCCCAAGGTCGTGGAGGTGCTGTTTAGCCAGAGATGTGAAGCTGCAGCCTGAAGAAGAATTTTAAAAAAAAAACCTCTCTGCAGTGGTACAGATGAAGACAATCACAAACTGCTGCTTCTGGATCAGCGTCTGAGATTTTATGCACACTTTTTGGGACTGAATGATGGAAATGGGATCGCGAAGCACAAAAAAACAAAAACATAAATTTAAAAAAAAAATACAGCTGACATTAAAATGTTTGTTTGTTTTTTTTTAATGGATGAGAGAAAATGAAACGTAATTGTAAATGTCAAATCAAATCTGCGATGTGCTTTTAAGCAGATGTATCAATATGGGGGTGCCGTTGCTTGTGTGTTTGGGCCAAAATGTCGCACATACTCGTTCTTGCGAAGCCTCTCATGTCCAATGTTGTTGGAGGGTAGCATGAATCCTCATTCACAGCTTTTTTTTTTTTGACCTATGTATATTTTCAGTCTGTGGTAGGTGTCTGTGAGTAAAGTGTTTAACCCAGCTTTTGTTTTTGTTCTTTGCCTTTAAGCACAGCAGCTGATCGACGCCCTCATGTGGCAGGAATCATCCTTTGCAGCTGCTGCCTGGTGGGCTGCTAGAACATCCTTTTTTACTCGCTGGCAGAGGCTTTCTACCTTTTGTCGTCTAATGATGCATGGAGCACACACAAACACACACACACACACACACACACACACGTGGCTTTGATGATGTGATCTGTGCAGCGGGGAGCAGCGATTATGGGAGACCAAAGGGAGGAGAGGGCTGTTTTATCTTAAGAGAAGTGGATTGTTTTGAAACTACAGGCATTTGTTGTTCTAAAAAAAAAAAAAAAAGACAAAAAGGAACAGTAATCTGCTTCTTTTTCAAAAAGGAGAGATTAGGTTGCAGCAGGTTGTAGCTCAGAGGGAACGCTCTTTAGTGTTAATGGGTCGTGTAGTCAGTGGACACGGCCTTTGTCTCTGCGCGTCTCCTCCACGTCGCACGCATGCAGCCATGTGTGAGATGTGTGGGAGCGTGGGTGGGGAGGACAAGGACGAGGAAAATGAGACCCAGAGATGGGCGGTGTTACATCATCACCCCCAGCAGCAGGAGAAGTGGTTACCATGACAACCTTTTCACCACCATCACCACGTCCCCATATCTTCACCTCTCTCCAGCTCGCCCTCCTTTCCTTCCTCCTCCTTTGGCCCCATCAGCGGTCTGCAGATGTTTTGCATCCCAACGTTCAGCAGAACTGTAAATAAATCAGCCAAAATTTCAGAAATTTAGCAATGATTTCACGAAGAATGTGAGCGCACGTGGAATTCGGATACAGGTTTTAAATGCATGCACTGTATGCTACACTATTAATCTGATCAGTTAACATATCAAGTCCAAATCAGGGTAGAGCGACAGTCACTTGATATCTAAAATATGAGCTGGCATTAAAATCAGCAATCAAAAGCCCAAACAGGGTAAGTATGTTAGTACAGACAGACTGCACTAAGGCAGTCAACCTATAAGAAATGAGCAATCTCAGGATCTTACCTGGATTTGAATGGGCCTTTTGAAGGTGACAACACTGAGCATGATTGGTCCACGTATAGTAAAGGTAATGAGTATGTGTTACCTTATTTGACACTTGTTTGTGCATTTTCTCTGCCACACATATGAATATGTGTGTGTAAATAAAATTGTTAAAATAGTAACGACTGCAATGCTGGTGATGGAGGATTCCCCTGTTGGAGTGGTGATGGTGGTTTGTAACTCTTGAGCTCACATTAGGGGTTGAATAATTCTCTAAATCCCTGATCTGGTTCATACTGAGATTTGTTTTGAACTGTGGTTCACACCAAAATGTAAAGATATCAACAAACAGAATCCCCCTAAAATGCATAGAATGTTAAATGTAAAAGGATGACAAGATGGTGACTGCAATAAGAAAGATTTAATTTAATGAAGTTCCAGGGCCCCTCTTGGTCTTGTGTTATTACAGCATCCTATTCCGCTGATAACAAATTTCTTAAGTCTTTATTCTTAATATGGAAACAATTTGATTTGACCTTCACATCTAAAATTCAAATATAGCAGTCAGGCAGAATGTAATATCCTGGGCCATCTCCAGACCAGCAGCATTCAGTGACATCTGCAATCTGTGCATGCAAAAAAAAAAAAACACACCATCATTTAAGGTGATTAAATTTCACAAACTGTTACTTTAATAGGCAAGTGGAGGAGCTGTTCAGTGCTGACAGAGCACTCTGACAAAGTTGCAGTCAGCCTGACATCGACAGGCAGTAACCCATCAGCCTCCAAACAACAGAGACTGAATTATTAATGAGCTGCTCGCCATCCAAATGTTATGATGTAGGATATCTGCATTGCTTCAAACACCATCTGTCTGTCCATGCTAATTATGATTACTAACCTCCAGAAGGTGTGGATTACGGTCTTGTATTATTCTTTAAGTTCCTTCTCATATTTAACTGTTCTTAATATTTGAAATGTAACTTAAAACTTACCGTTCTGTGTAGTTATGAGAACTTTTGGCAGATTTTCTAACACTGTGAATGAATTTGCTCATTTAAAATATATTATGTATTCATGGAGCACGTTGGTGTACAGTTCTAACAAGATTGGAAGTCAGTATTTGGTACCACATTCACACCTACGGCCAATTTAAAATTACCAGTTAACCAACCATGTATCTGTCTGAACTGTGGGAGGAGGCTGGAGTACTTGAGTGAACCCACGCAGGCACAAGGAGAACATGGAACTCCACATTTGTAAAAATATTGAGAAATACCATCACAGTTCCCAAAGTGACACCACCACAGCGCTCAATCGAAAATGATGAATAATTTTAAAAAAAATGTTACAGCAACAACTTTTTGAGTCTATTGGATTTGTGTTATCAGCTGTAATTACCATGTACTTTAGTTTGACATCATCGGGAAGGTCAAAAGATTAAAAATACATTATCTTTACTTTTTTGAAAAAAAGGATGATTAGATGCATAGTTAATGTGCATTCGTGTTTTTATAAAATAATATATCAACATAAATTTAATTGCAGCTCATATTACACATGCAGTACATCTATATGGTTAATGGTGAACTGTGCAAAGACATCTTAACATCCAAAATTTGCAGGAATCTTTGTTCCTCTGAGGATTATGGCCCCCAAAAGCCCGACACGATTGTTTCATTTTCTTTTACTCAGAGAGGGATTCAGCTAGCCACACAGCCTGAGAGACCCAAAGATTTCATCGCCATACATTTCAGCCTGTGTAGAGACAGAGGCCTGCTGGGAGAGACACAAAAATTTGTATGTGTGTGCCAGTGCCACGAAGAAGGCTGGGCACATGCAAAGCAAATTACACAGACAAAGGGAGAATCAAGGAGGCACCAATTGAATGGTGTCTTTTTGTTTTTGCTCCCCAAAGACAGACAGATGGTCTAACTGAACCTGAAGCCCGTTGTTTTGTTTTTTGTTCTTCTTTTCTTCTCAGTTTGTGGGCGAAGAAGCTTTGAGATAACTTGATTGGGATCAGTAGCAGACTCCTGTGAAGTGCAGCAAATGTGGTATCCGTATGCATGTGAAAACAGCTGAATGATCCTTAAAAATCAGATAAAGTGCTTAAAGTTACAGTACTGTGCAAAAGTATTGAGCCACCCCTTATTTCTGTACATTTTTCTAGGGAAATAGTTTTCCAGGCTCCTCGAAGGACATTCAAAGTGTTTCTTGGGATTTTGGTTGCCTTTTGTTCAGTTCTTTGTCAAGGTGATACTGTTGAGGTCTGAGCTCTGGGGAGGCCAATCCATGACTGATGTGTTCCATTGTGTGCATTTGAAGTGTGTTTGGCATCACTGTCATGCTGACAAAAATGAGGCTGTTGCCAATCAGATGCTTTCCAGATGGTACTGCATGGCAGATCAAAATCTGACTACTTTTTTCTGTTCGTAATTCCAACAATTCTCAGAAGATCCGCAGCACCACTGACTGAAATGTCGCCCCCTGCTGGGCATTATATATTTAAAAAGGGGGGGGGCAGCAGGTTTAAGGTACTTCAGCTGTTTGAGTCTTTCACAAACACAAATATGCAGATTTAGCTTTGTGACCTAAAGATGGACCGACCCCCAAGGTTGGTAATTATAATTTTTCATAAGATACATAATCTTCAGTTGAGTCACCTACAACAGTTAAATGTTGCTTATGAAAGCTTTAATAAAAAGAATATTTAAAACATTTTTCTCCCTAATGAACTCTGATACTTTGTTTTAGTCATAATACTTCTACTTTAGTAGAGCTGTAAATACTTTCACTTTTTAGTTTACATTTGTGTGGACAGTAGTACTAACACTGCGGTCACAGCTGTATCCTTTCGTATCTCCTGTAAACGCTTCCTTTGGCAGACATAATGTTTCTGATTCTGTGCCAGCCTGAGCGACAGCCCTGCTGCTTCAGTTCAGGGTTCAAACGGTCGTCACCCTCCTCCGCACAAAGGGTCGGTCTGTTTACTCGTACAATGGTGCGTTTCTTGTGGCACTACCCCCCCCCCCAAAAAAAAAGAAAAACAAAAACAAAAAACTAGACACCCAGCCTCAGCCATGCAGCTTCCCCAGAATGAACACACTGGTCTGCGGCTCTAGACGGGACCCTCAGGATGAATAATGATGTAACACAGGGGAGGGGGGAGAAAGGAAGGGCCTTCGAGCAGAGCCCTCGCTCTCTGAGAGTTCTCCTTGGGGCCAAACCTTTCGTCTGTGCTGAGTGTGGGGCTTTTTGTACCGTTGGCATGACAACCTCTCAGCTAATGGCACAGCCAGGCCCATTGTGTCGCTCCTTGTCTGTTCGAGGCCTTTGTGCACAGCTGCAGGCATGTGCAATTTAGGCTCCAATTTTTTGACAGATTGCATGCTGAACAAAGCAGCGTGGAGCCCTCAGAAAGGTTAATGCTGTCTGCAGCACACATGGAAAATGAATAAAACAGGTCTTTATTGAGATTGTAAATGCTGTCTTAAGTATCTGGACAGCAGGTCATTTATTAACACATTTAATAATGCTTTTGGTGCATTAAATGTGGACGCATCAATAAGGTTTAAATTTTGAAGTGTTCTTATACAAGTGGCGTAATTTAAAACCATTTAACCATTTAAAACCAGCTCAAACCCTCCAATTAAACAGATTCTTGTGGAACAGTAGTACTAAGGAAGAAGAATTTAAGTCCTCCAATTTGAAAACAGGAATTTAACAAAGAAATTTTAGTGTTTACAGGACAGCAGGAGTGTTACCAAGTCTACAACACCCCAGTGGGCTGGCACAGGTGGTAACGAGAACATAGCAGAGTGCTGACAAGAAATCTGAGCACTGATTTTCATGTTCCCATGCAGCTCTGTACCCCAATACAGATGTATTACATGATATGTCATGATAACAGTCACTAGAGGGACGAGTACCTAAATCCAAGAGCCACAACCCAAAGCTTTAATCCAAAAACAGGCCAAAGTCTTTAACAGGTGATCAGTCAATAGTGAGAAACAGGCAAAAGACAAGATCATCCAGAAAAAGAAAATTCAGAAACTCATATACAACAGGATATACTGGTAAACCAAATAGTGAACCAAAAGCATAAGAATAATAAGAATAATAAGACAAGAGGTGCAACTATATGGAAGAGGGGAGGGGGCAATTGGAAACGGGTGTGACTAATAAAACAGGTGAAAATGATTAGGGCAGGGCAGATGATTAAAATTTCTCTCTTGGTGAATGAAAAAAAAAATTATACTAACCCACTATATCTCAAACAGAAGTAATCATCAAAATAATCACATTATTGTAGTTCTATCTAATAATGTATCTAAAGAAAAGTTTTGACTATTTGGTTTCAAATTTGTTTAGTCGTTGGGTATTGTTGGCTGTACATATATGTATATATATATATATATATAGCCTATATATTACTGTTGCCTACCTGTATAAGGCAGAAATTGGAAGCACTCAGCAATGTGGAATATATTTTTTCCATTGTTATGGAACTGAGATGTTTGCACACCAGGGTTATAATAGTTGTATATTACAGATTAATTTTAGTTTGTTGTTTTAATTTTTTCTCTAATTCAGTTAGTTTTAGTTAGTTTTCAGTGTGGTTTTACTCATTTTTATTAGTTTTTATTTTTGGTTTAATGCTTAGTTTTAGTTTAGGTTTCATTAGTTTTAGTATTAGTTTTAGTTTTTTATACTTTGTCAGGTGCGAGATTCAAGAGTGACTATTGTGTAATAAAAACTTGACAAAGATACTGCTTAAAGAAATATATTCAACAACCAACTGTTCACAAGACAGCAGCACTACGTGCTAAATGTGTGTAACATTAAGGACACACATGAACATCAACATCGAGAAGCCTAAAGAAAAACAAACTCCAAAACCCAATAAAACCTACAATAAAGTTCAGCGTCAGTGCAGTAGATTAACAACACCTACATGTGGTGTTTGACACAAACAAACTGAAGGAATCAAAGCTCAAATCCAGCTGCGTCCTGATGCTGAAGCTGCTTCTGTTCTGGAGCTGCTCAGAGCTAATTAGACTTCATCTGGGTCTGCGCAGCCTCTGTACACAACCCCGCATTCATGTCTGCATTTATTCTTGTATAGCTGGATTATGTGTGTTAATCACCTTGTGTTCATGTGCCGGAGTTTATAAGCAGTGCTGGCTGAGACTTTTTCCTCTTTGGGGGCTGCCTTGTGTGTCTTGTGTTTGCAGTTTTTTCCTGACTGAGAAGTGTTCCTCACATGTTTTCAGCATCCACAACAAGACACTCCCTTCTACCCCTGCTATCTAACTAAAAGAAACTCCACATGGGATTCTACCGCTTTCTCGGCAGACCGCTGCCATTACTTTATGGACCGGCGCGGTGAGCACGCACGCACGCACACACATGCACATGCACGCACATGCACACGCACGCACACAGTTGCGGTGCTCCCAGCTTTAAGTACTGGAGCAGAAAAAAAAAGATTTCATATCAATCCACAAGGCTTTTAAATAAAATAATGAAAACAAAGGTAATTTTATCTATAATTTCATTTTGTTTTAGTTGGTTTTTGTAAACTATCAATATAGTTTTAGTTAGTTATCGTTTTTTCCTTTTAATTATCGTTATTTATTTCAGTTAACGAAAATGTTGTTTCACTTTCGGTTTTCGTTATTTCGTTCATTTTATGTTAACTATAATAACCTTGTTGCACACACTGTACACTTCACACAACTGATGACCACCTCCATGCATTCTGGCTCTGTCCATAATACATAACTTCTGGAAAGAAAAAAATCACCAAACTTTTTTGTTTTGATTTAATTTGAAATAAAAATTTGTCACTTCAGTTGTTTTTGCAGTTTTTATTTCAAAGTCTGTAGATGAGAAGATTTTTTTATATATATATATATATATATATATATATATATATATATATAATCCTGAACTTAATTCTCTTTTCTGAGTGTTTCAGTGGCTGATGCCCCAGTCCACCACCAAGCCCTAATTTGCCACCAATTCATCTGCTGTCATGTGATCGCTGACTTTATTCTATACCATAAGGCATTGGATAAAGTGTGACTTAAAGGAGTGAGTGACACAGCAGCTTGATGTCCTTGAGCAAATTGTTCCAGATGTGCAGGATCCTGACTGCAAACTCTGTCCCCTTTATTTTGCATCAAGGTGCCTGGAACAGGTAAAAGACCTCCCCCTTGACAATCTGAAGGCATGGACTAGTGCTAAGAGTTCAGAGATATGGCTAGGAGCATGCCCACGACGCCCTTAAGAGAAATCAATTAAATCTTTAAAGCTATTCTGAAACACACTGGGAGCTTGTGTTAAAAGGCTAAAGCAGGAGTGATGTGATTCTCTCTTAGTAGTGGTTAAAAACATCTGAGTTCTGCACAGTTTGCCATCTTTCAATAGATTTTCTATTAAGGCAAGTAAAAAGGCTGTTCTTTATTAGGCTTGATACACTATAAGTGTTCGCTCATCTGCCTTCACACGCATATAAACTTATGTGAAGACCCATTCTTAATCCGTAGGATTTAATATGATGTCAGACTTTTTGTAGCTTTTTGCAGCTAAAACAGCTTCAGCTGTTCTGAGAAGGCTTTCCATAAGGGTTAGAAGTGTGTTTATGGGAATTTTTGACCATTCTTCCAGAAGCACATTTGCGAGGTCAGACACTGATGTTGGATGAGAAGGCCTGGCTTGCAGTCTCCACTCTAATTCATCCCAAAAGTGTTCCATCATGTTGAGGTCAGGACTCTGTGCAGGCCAGTCAAGTTCTTCCACACCAAACTCTCTCATCCATGTCTCTATGTTGCACAGTCATGTGGGAACAGGAAGGGGCCATCCCCAAACTGTTCCCACAAAGTTGGAAGCATAAAATTGCCCAAAATGTCTTGGTATGCTGAAGCATTAATTCAATTCAATCCAATTTTATTTATATAGCACCAAATCACAACAAATAGTTGCCTCAAGGCGCTTTGTATTGTGGGTAAAGACACTACAATAATACAGAGAAAGCCCAACAGTCAAAACGACCCCCTATGAGCAAGCATTTGGTGACAGTGGGAAGGAAAAACTCCCTTTAAACAGGAAGAAATCTCCGGCAGAACCAGGCTCAGGGAGGGGCAGTCATCTGATGTGACCGGTTGGGGCTGAGGGGTGAGAGACAGGACAAAAGACATGCTGTGGAAGAGAGCCAGAGATTAATAATAATTAATGATTAAATATGGAGTGAAGTATAAACAGAGTTAATAAGGTGAATTAAAATAAACAGTGCATTATGGGACCCCCCCCAGCAGCCTAGGCCTATAGCAGCATAACTAAGGGATGATTCAGGGTGACCTGATCCAGCCCTAACTGTAAGCTTTATCATAAAGGAAAGTTTTAAGCCTAATCTTAAATCTAGAGAGGAATCCAAACTGGAGCTCGTTCCACAGAAGAGGGGCCTGAAAGCTGAAGGCTCTGCCTCCCATTCTACTCTTAAGCATCCTAAGAACCACAAGTAAGCCAGCAGTCTGAGAGCGAAGTGCTCTATTGGGGTGATATGGGACTATAAGGTCTTTGAGATAAGTTGGAGCCTGATTATTCAAGACCTTGTATGTGAGGAGAAGGATTTTAAATTATATTCTAGATTTAACAGGGAGCCAATGAAGAGAAGTCAATATGGGAGAAATATGCGCTCTCTTTCTAGTCCCTGTCAGTACTCTAGCTGCAGCATTTTGGATCAGCTGAAGGCTTTTCAGGGAGCTTTTAGGACAGCCTGATAATAATGAATTACAGTAGTCCAGCCTAGAAGTAATAAATGCATGAATTAACTTTTCAGCATCAGTCTGAGAAAGGATGTTTCTAATTTTATAAATATTGCGCAAATGTAAAAAAGCCGTCCTACATATTTGTTTAATATCTGCATTGAAAGACATAACCTGGTCAAAAATGACTCCAAGATTTCTCACAGTGTTACTGGAGGCCAAAGTAATGCCATCCAGAGTAAGTACCTGGTTTGACACCATGTTTCTAAGATTTGTGGGGCCGAGCACAATCTCTGGCAAACTGACTCATCCATCAGATTGCCAGAGAGAGAAGCTTGATTTGTCACTCCAGAGAACTCCACTGCTCTAGAGTCCAGTGGTGGCGTGCTTTACACCACTGGATCTGACACTTTGCATTGCATTTGGTGATTTAAGGATTTTATTCAGCTGGTCAGCCATGGAAACACATTCCATGAAGGTCTCTAAACACTGATCTGAAGGCCACATGAAGTCTGGAAGTCTGTCGTGACTGACTGCAGAAAGTTGGTGACCTCTGCATCCACTGACTCCACTCTGGGATTTTACGTGGCCTATCACTTTGTGGCTGAGTTGCTGTAATTTCCAATTGCTTCCTCTGTGTTATAATACCACTGACAGTTGACTGTGGAATATTTAGTAGGGAGGAAATTTCACGACTGGACTTGTTGCACAGGTGGCATCCTATCATGATACCACGCTGGAATTCACTGAGCTCCTGAGAGCGACCCATTTTTTTCACTAATGTTTGTAGAAGCAGTCTGCATGCCTAGGAGCTTGGTTTGAGACACCATGGAAGTGACTGGAACACCTGAATTCAATGATTTGGATGGGTTAGTGAATATCTTTGGTAATATAGTCTATCATCCAAGAGGGACCCAGCTGATTTGCAGAATTCATTTAGCCATGAGTCAGCACCTGGCAGTAAAAATGTCTGTTTATAAAGTCTGTTTTATAAATTGGTCCCGAAAATGACCCCTGTGGCACACCATACCCTAACAGATAGCAGCATAGGGAAAGATCTGGCCATTAAGATCGAGGAAGAAAGTTAGTTGATGACACTGTAAAAATAACTTAACACACAGCCAAACATCTGTTTGTGCACTTCTATCCTTCATGTGTTCATCCACACATTTTTAAGGTTTGTCCTGGCCTCACCTTTACTGCAAAAATTACTTCAGAATTTTGGGTGGTCTGCTGATAAGTGGTTTACACCTTACAGCACGATCTCTATGCCATCTCTATGCTATGTCTTTTGCACACTGGGGATTGTGATACTCACACCTGTGCTCTCTGGACTGGCGCTGATCTGACCTTCTGTTGTTTTGAGGTTTTTCTTCTCCCAGCTCTAAATATTTTTCCGCCATCGGCTGCAGTTGTCTTGTTTTGCTGCATTTACCACCAATATTCTTCAGACTTTCCACACTGCTATGCTTGATATATATACACATTCTCTCTGTTTTGGGTTACATTTTTACAAATGAGCTGTTTTTCTGTTCTAGACAGTTGTGTTTTTTTCTGACGGTGAATAATTTCTGCCTCTAGCAGCCATCTCATTAGACATTCACTGCTCTCTCATGTGTGACCAATCCATGCAAAAGGAAACATCTGGACAAGTAGTTACACCTGTCAGTCAGTCATTAACTCGCTTTTAATATAAGAACAGAGACAAAGCATAAAGTGGCTCCTTTTATACAGGAAGAAATAGTCACTGGAAACATGTCTCACCTGCACATTACTTTGTTACTACTCAGACTGTGCATTTTCTAAATAAATGTTCAGCCATCCTCAGGCGCATCTGTATAATCAACACATCTGTCTATCCTTCCAGCGACATAAGATCAGTTTCACTGTTTCAGCCCTGCGCATCAGTCCCCGATGCTCAGACTTCTAGAAGCTGTCAGCTGAGTCCTCAGACATCAGCTGCAAAACTCCACAAAACAAGGCAAAAGAGAGAACACGAAGCTTGTCTCATCTGTTCAGTGAGATGCGCAGAGATTTGAGAACTCGGGGGGTGGGTGGGGGGTGGCTCTAAACAATCAGAGATGGCCGCCGCTACATTATTCATCACAGTCAAAATGGAAAACGTGGATCTTTTTATCTTTTTCAATCACAGCCAAATGTCAGAGCAAACATTCAAAGGTAGTGCCATTTATAGAAGTGGTTGAATAGTTTGACTTAGCGGACTTCATAAAACAACCGGAACCTTTTGTCACTGCTGCGGGTTGAAAAATGGATTCTGGTAGAAGTTTCCGAATAAGAATTCCACATTTTAGTCGTGGGTCAAAATGCAGTGACCTTTGATAAACAATGTACAAACCCGACAATATAGCTAGAACAATGGCTTTGTCTGTGACAACTTCACATCAGCAGATGTTTGTCACTGAATATCCTAAAAACATCCAGTGACCTCTTTGATGACTAATTTATTTTTCTTATCAGTTAATTGGAACAATTTCAGGTGACTTTGTAAAGAGGAGTGTCATTTAAGAAAGAGAGGGGGGGATGGGAGACGCAAATGAAAAGCAAAAAAAAAATTCCTGTTTTTACACCAACGTGTACTAAATGTTGCACTTCTGGAGCATAATATTGGAGGTGGGGGTGGTATTAAAATGCAAATCTTAGGAATTCAACAAAGAATGCTTAGGATGAAATTTTTTTCTTTTGCACAAGCAGAGAGGACTTTTTTTTTTTTTTTTTTTTAGAAGAGCACAACTACAGCAAAATGAAGCCAACACAATAAAAGACAAGCAAATGTTTACAGAGCTTAACTGCATTCATAAAGGCTGTGAATTAACACGTGTAAACTGATTAGTACGCATGACAAAAATAATAAATATGCTTCATATAAAAACGCACCAAAGATTAAAACTTAAATGAGTTACAACACAAAATAAGATTCCAGGTGACTGAAAAACTGATGAATGGCTGTTGTAGCTTTTGTTTGCTGCAGCTGCCCTGCTGTAACTGTCGGTCTCTGTACATTAGGAACATTAGTGATTCCAAACCCGGGATGTCTGGTAAATCCTTCCCTGGAAAACTCATCACAGAGGATGCAATGAGACTAATCAAATGATCGTCCATCAGTCAAATCCTTATTTAGCTTTCTGTGGCACACAGCTCTGTAAAACAAGAAAATAAATGTTTACACGTAGCAGAAGATGATTCAGCATACACAAGAGGCACTAACAGGCAGAATTCAAGCCAAGAGTGAAATGCACAAATGATGACAGTAGAACAAATAATCTGGAATAGTAAAGAGGAGGCACAGATAAACAGGTGGGTGTGAATGGTGGTGTTAAGGGTTCTTCCAGAGGGAAATGGAGGGATTTATGGTTATTTCACCTGACATAAAGAGTCAGGTAGGATGCACAAAGAACAGGTCACCAGTCTTTCAGTGTTAGTCCATCACAGGGCTAACACAGAGACACAAACAACCCTGCACTCTCACACTTACACCTACAACCAGTCTGTGTTTGAGACTGTCTCAAGCCATTCCAGCTCAAAAGCCTAATTTCCAAGTGAAGTTACAGGTAACTGCTGTGCTACTAATAAGTGGCCTACTATCCAATCACACACACATTCATACAATGCTTTTATCTATACATAAGCACACTTATCAAACACAGATGAATGTTAATGGATCAGGGGCAACCCAGGGTTCAGTGTCTTGCCCAAGGATACTTTGACACAGGATGAGCCAGGAATCAACCCACTCTACCACCTGAGCCACAGTCACCCCATCTCTAACACACTGACTCCTTTAATTTATGATTTATTAATGATGCACAAACATTTATTGTACTAGAAATAGAAATAGAAAGATATTTTCCATGTTTAGTCTTTGGATACAAGGCACTTTGGGTCAGTTGCACCACACACTTAATTCCTGCCGCCCTACATACTAAATAGCACTTAAGATACTGCATGTGTTGAGCTGCTGTTCAGTATAGCCCCCAAGGAATAATTATGAGACCTGGCTTGAGTAACAGTTGCTGTAAACTGCAGAGATCAGCTGTTTTATTTATTGAGCCTGTAACAAAAGGGTATGTTTTGAGGTGTTTTTAAAGTTTTCAGTAGCTGGTCATTGCAGGTACAGCACCTGGATGAAGTGCTGCTCTGTTGGAGCAGCATTGTATGGCTCCACTCAAGCAAATGAGTGGCAGTGGGAAAGAAACCCACTTCATATATTTCAGAGGTTAAGGGGCTTAATTTGTGCATTTCACTTGTATGTTGGTCAATATTTTGGTTGTTTTGCTTATAAAAGTTAAACTAGTCTAGTAATGTGCATTGGAATTAGTCTTACCCACTTCAGAGCTGGTCTCTCATCTCAAATCAGCCTTGAACACTATTAAGAGATGCAAAAAAATCTCAGCTTACTGCACAAACACTTTAAATGAAAAGAAGAAAACCAATCAAGGATAAAAATCTAACTGCGAACAGAGTAATTTAGGGGAAAAAAACAAAACAAAATAAAAAAACCCAGAACACTTTCAGCTCCACCAGGTTGTTTCAACAGCTCGAGGGTTGAAAGCTAAAAGCTTCCTTTTCAGCCCATGAACTTGGCTTGTAATGACTTCAGCATTTAACAGCAGTATCGCCTAGACTAAACTTTTCCTCCTGAAAATGTCACATTGACCTCATCTTATGTCCACCTCTGCTGCAGGATATGCATTGTATTTGGGTGCGACTTGTATTTCACAGAGGTCACACCCTGCTTGCTGCGGCTGGCAGATATTAAAGCGGTGGCCGGTGTTTAGCAGCATGTGTGAGTTTCAGCTTTGGGGCTGGTGTCAATTATTCAGCAGTGGTGGGTTCCTCTCAGGGTGGATGGAAGTAAAAGCAGAGCATCTTCTCCTTCCCTCCGCTGACCCACTCAGTGCCATCAGCAGCTCCCAGAGTGCAGCCCGGCCACATTAATTATTCATTGTTATAACTCCACGAAAGGTATATGGAGGCCTTCAGCTCTCTGCTTCTGCCTCTTTATCACTCCCTCTTACCCTCTGTCCCTCCACCACACATTCTCCCTCAGAGCCAATAAAAACCCAGTGTTTTCCAAAACAGCAACAAAAAAAACAATTTTTTGTAACTTAGAAATTTAATTCTTGAGCCTTGTTTGTTGCTCAGATGTGAAAACTTGAAAAGTAGTCAAATAAGCAAGAGAGGAATTGAGACATTTGTCTGTATTAGCTGACTTCCTGACAAACAGGTCGCAATCTGTGAGGATCCACGGTGTCTCCTCGTCTCCCATCATCCTTAGCACTGGCTCCCCCCAGAGCTTTGTGCTGATCCCTCTTCTGTTCACCCTGCTCACATACAGTATGACTGCTCAACAAAACACCCAGGCTCTCATATGGTGAAGTTTGCAGGTGACACAGCAGTGGACAGATGCATTGCCCAGACACCCCCCTCACCTGGAGCAACAACACTTCCAGTCTTGCCAGGAAGGCACACCAGCGCCTCTATTTCCTCAGGAGGCTGAGGTGTGCTGAGACTCAGTCCTCTCTTCATTCTACAGATGTATGCTGAGAGCATCCCGTATCACTGTGTGGCACGGAAGCTGCTGTGTGGCAGAGAAGAAAGCTCTGCAGAGGATGCTGAAGACTGCAAGGAAGTCTGTTGGAGTCAGCTTCTCCACCACCACAAGCATTTACACCTCCAGTCACAGGGCCAACACACAAACACAGACAACCATTCACACTCACATTTATACCTATGGGCAATTTAGATTGGCCAATTAACCTAACCCCAGTAAGTTCAAGACAGTCCATTTTAGGTTATTATCTCAAAATTTTGATTTGAAAAATAACTTGAAATTTCTAGGGTTTTTTTTTTTCAATTTAGAGTTATTAATTAATTATTTGTTATTATTAAATATTTGAATTAGCAAGTCAAAATTTTGAGATTTCTAACTTGAAATTTTGACAGAATAACCCCAAATTTTGACTTATGGATAGAAAAAAACAAGACTGCCAGGCTGTTTTCATGAAACACTGTGGGGTCTTGTTGACGGACACTTCTTGTTCTTTAAAGAAAGAGAAGTTACTTAATTTCTCATGTATTAAGGACATATTTGAAGTTTTCATTATCAAATATTTTTATTCACAATGCAAGAGTCTTCAGAGAGTAAAATACACGCCGAGAAGGCCGCTAATGCTTAATTCATTGAGCTGAAAGAATCCTTATCAACACATTTATTCACCAACTGCAGTGAAGGGCATCAAGGCAAAAGAAGAGTGGATCATTCTGAGTGGGTCTGAAAATGAAGAGTGCGTATTAAGTTTTAACATTTTTTTCTTCTCAGTTTAATTTTAGGTACTTTCCACTTTGCTCGTTTAAACTAAAAATGTCTAGTTTGAGTTTTACTTTTGAAGATTATTAGTAGCATTGGTCTGGGGCATGTTTGACATACTCATATAGACATCACAGTCTCTATTAGCACATGCATCAAAGCCCCCTCAGGTCATTCTTGTTAGATTTCGAGACACAAACTGAAGCTTAGTAAAAATGACTAAGTTCTGGAAAGATGGGCAGACAGTGACATCCACCGCTGTTTACTGGACTCCACATGTTGAAGACCTCCTTGCATTTCGCCCATGCCTTGGTGGTGTTTTTGTCCCAGAAGTCAGCATGTCTGGACGTAGTGTTGTGGAGGTGTACTGAA
>JAMQGT020006116.1:0-92241 GCA_024447675.2 Pterophyllum scalare | reverse complement strand
ACAGCCCTCCATGTGCTCGCCAGAGGTAGCATGACTGCCATTAGGTACCGAGATGAGATCCTCAGACCTCTTGTGAGACCATATGCTGGTGCGGCTGGCCCTGGGTTCCTCCTAATGCAGGACAATGCTAGACCTCATGTGGCTGGAGTGTGTCAGCAGTTCCTGCAAGATGAAGGCATTGAAGCTATGGACTGGCCCGCCCCGTTCCCCAGACCTGAATCCGATTGAGCACATCTGGGACATCATGTCTCGCTCCATCCACCAACGTCACGTTGCACCACAGACTGTCCAGGAGTTGGCGGATGCTTTAGTCCAGGTCTGGGAGGAGATCCCTCAGGAGACCATCCGCCACCTCATCAGGAGCATGCCCAGGCGTTGTAGGGAGGTCATACAGGCACGTGGAGGCCACACACAATACTGAGCCTCATTTTGACTTGTTTTAAGGACATTACATCAAAGTTGGATCAGCCTGTAGTGTGTTTTTCCACCTTTAATTTTGTGTGTGACTCCAAATCCAGGCCTCCATTGGTTAATAAATTTGATTTCCATTGATGATTTTTGTAGTGATTTTGTTGTCAGCACATTCAACTTTGTACAGAACAAAGTATTCAATGAGAATATTTCATTCATTCAGATCTAGGATGTGTTATTTGAGTGTTCCCTTTATTTTTTTGATCAGTGTGTGTGTATGTATATATTATATATATGTAGCCAACTTCTAATGCATTGTGACAACCTAATAATCAAAAATCATTTTCTTCACCTAGGAGCTGAGAACTGTTGAATAAAAACACAAACAGACTCTGTAAATGAGCCAGCTTCAAGTATCAAGAAAGGTGCAAGGATGCTGTCCCCAGAGGCTAAAACACTGAGGCTGGTGTTGGTTGATTTATATGTATCTGCCTTTTTTCAGGCACTGCAACTACAGCTGAAAATATTGTGCTACACCCCCAATTTTCATTAAAACTGAATAATGCATAATATAGATGTATTTGGTAATGTTTTCACTGACAGCACAATCAGTTCTCATCTCCTGTTGCCTTTGGGTGTCAAGGTTTTTTTTTTGTGTGTGGGGGGGTCTTTTTGAAGAGGGGGGGTAAACTTTCTATATTCAGCAATTACATTCCCAAAAGATCCAAAGATAGCACTGGAAAATGTTGATGTTTCAATGAGATGTGTGTGATTTTAATTTAGTAAATGTGATGGCCAGAAATGAATAAATGCATCAGTCAAGCTATGAGCTAAATTTTACAAAAGATGCTTTAGTGAAAGTCACAAGGCTGAAAAGCTTACAATGTTTGTTGGCATTCCCAGGAAAACAAAAATGATGAAATTGAGATTCGTCACCGTTTCTTGGGTTTCTGAACTACAAAGTAGCTATAAAATAACATCCTTAGATTCCTAGATATCTTATCTTGGGTTGCCAATGTTGAATACAGCCATTATATACCTACTACAAATACATGTAGCTACTATAGTTATAAAGCATTTGTAGAAAAAAAATGCTACATTTTACCTGAACAAATGCTAATGTCATGAATTCTGTTTAAGTCTGAATTTTTACAGTTTATTCAGGATTTCGGCTCTTATGCCTAAAGGAGGAGTTTAAATGTTTGACAACTATACAGTCACAGGTCACTACTTTAGTGCACTACTTTAGTGCGCACACCCTTTATCTACTCCTCTTTCCATGGCTGTGCCTACTCTGTGCCCATCTCCGTTACCCCTCTCTTGCAAGGCAGCAGTCAGTCAGTTGTTGGGTCGATGGGCTGAGAGAGCCATCTCTGCTTTCAGAGTAATTGCAGACACTTAGGGCTTTCAGGAAAGATTGAGGAGCATTGCAGGACTGAGTTCTTCACACCTGTGTCTACTGCCAGAGTGAAAGCGAGCCACTCCTAACCGAGCGGGGCAGTGGCACTGTGGGTATGAATCACAGACTGCCAACTCATGACAAGTCTCAGCCTGATGAGTCGCTGAGTATGGCTTCCTTTTTGCTGACTGTGCCACGCCATCTTAACTGACTAACAATGGTGCAGTGCTAGTCCCAACGCTGGCCTGACATGGCATCCCAAATGAGTCTGAGCTGTGGGTGAACACTGACCTAGAAACTGCTGTTTGCTGGACAATGGGGGAAATGTGAAGCAGCTTACAGGAAACATAACCCACATGATGCAGTAACAAATAAAGCCACCCTATTTAACTGTGTTTGCATATGCAGCTAGGGCCATGCATTTTTAACAAAGATACAGTGTTGCCTCTGTACACCAGCAAAGTGGATTTTAAATGAAAAAACAATCAACATGTGATTGAAGTGCAAACTTTCAGCTTTGAATTCAAAGGGTTTAACAAAAGTATTGCATTAACTGTTTAGAAATTAGTCATTTTTATACACAGTCTGTATGTACATAGGCTTGAATTAAAGCTGAAAATCAGCACTTCAATCACACATTTATGGGTTGATTTAAAATCCACTGTGGCAGTGTAAAGAGGAAAAACTGTCTTTGCTCAAAGATTTATGGATCTAACTGTACGTGGGACATATTGGTAGAGGGTATTTATTAGGCAGGTAGGGTCAAATATTGATTCTTTATCATTTGTGAGTGTTTCTGGATGCTTTTCCATCAGTTATTTAAATGCACTCATGTTTGCAAGATAAACTATAATTTGCTGGAGAAACTGCCACTTAGCATGCGCCCTGAATATGATTCAACTGATGACTATCAAACAGTAAGAGCCACTTGGGCTTTCCAAAGTCCCACCATAATCACCACAGAATTAAATGTAAGCAGTTATGCTAAATAGGTCATTAATTAAGCTTATTAAAATTAGCACAGAATTCCATGCAAACATTGGTGGTTGCATATTAATATGAGCCCCGTGTCTTCTGGTTAGAGTGGCTCCTGTAGTTCCAACCAATTTTTTTCTCCCAAGTCTTCATTAATATGTAACACATGAGCTACAAAAATCTGCCAAGGAGCTCACATTCTAATCAGATAATCTGCTCTGAGGGGGGAAACTTGGTGCAGAGACATAGCTTTCAACTTTCAGGTATTGTTATGTGTTCATAAAACTGTGTCACAGCAGAGTGTGGGTTTAAAACTAATCTAAAGCTACAAAGCTACAATTACAATATTTCTACAGATTTACCATAAAGTTCTGGAAACTTCGGCACCCGTGAAAGACCTTTGATAGATACGGACATTAGAAATGTTAATGTGGCAGGTGAGGTATGCACTAGATGAACTAATACTACAGCAGAACAACAGAAAACAGCTAAGAGTTCAGCTATTTCACACATGGCTAACGAGGCTTGACTGAATTACCACTTGCTGAATAAATTCAAAACTCAATTATAAGCTTCCCTAAAGCTGTTATGATAATGTACAAATTTTTTAAAGCTCAAAACAAGCTAACAATTTTCATTTTTCTGCATGTAGACACATAGCTAGAGGGATACAAGAGCTACCGTCAAACTGCAATTACAAATGTTACCCTCCATCACCGTGATCCACGCCACAACCATCGCAGTGACTGTGAGGAAAACACACACCCAGATGAAACATTCAGACACATGACAAAAAGGATGGCAGACAAACATGCAAACACTCTCAGAAATTTTAAACCAGAGAGAGAATAAGCATATGCAGAGAAATGATCTTAGAAAGAGATATAAAAAAAAAAACTGAGTGTCAGGCGAGGAGACAGACCAACAGAAATAATCACCAGGACAGATAAGCAGACTGTTTGAGATAAGGACAAATGCACATGCAGACAAGTGTGAAATCCAGACATTCGAAGAGTGACAGCAAAGGACGACTTGAAAGGCTGTGACTAAGCCAATATCCAGGCCTCATCTCCATATATTTTCATACACCATGGACAGAAGACTGTTGGCGGGTTCACATTCACCTTCCCCAGCGTTGTAGGCCAGAACAGAGCGGGTCCTCATCTGCTTGCCCTCGATGGTCTTACTGGAGCATGTCTGAGAGCAAGTGGACCAGGACGTCCAGTCGCTGAGCACACAGTCTCTTGAGCAAGGCACCTCACAGGTCACAGGCTCAGGAGCTGGGCTAGATGAGCAGAGACTTCTGTCCACCTTCTTGCCTGAAGAAAAACAGCACACGCAATAGGGTCAAAGGTGCGCGGTAAGAAAGCAGAAAAGTCGTAAAAATAAACCCATACTGGCAGCTTAGTGTGAGGTTGGGGTGACAGCTTGGTAACAAGAGAACCATCATGGGGTTTTACTTTTTTTGTTTTAATCTGTTTATGTTAATCATACATCACAGTTACATAACTCTGCCCATAAAAGGCCAAATACACACCTGAGTACATTTGGCTGAACTTCCCTTCAAGGCTGTCTGCTTGTGCACATCTGGACTACTTTCAGCACTATTGCCATATATAGACCACTCATATTTCTACAACACGCACTAGATCTTGTTTAGGGTGTTCCAACTGTAACCCTTCAACCTGAATTTCATTTTGCGGAGGGAGACAAAGAAACACGGTGGCCAATCTGGTGAGTAGGGCGAGTAGGTAATGGGAGAAGATTGGGTTAGCGTGGCCAAAACCTCAGTGCGCTCTGTGAGCTTGAAATTACTCCTAACCTTCAGATACGCTGATAATTCTTTGACTAAAACCTGCAGTTTGTTTTGTCCATCTCATGAAGCCTGTACCCCCTCTGAGATAACTTGGGGAGAAACTTGGGGAGTATGTTTTCCCAAGTGGCAGTATCAACCTGGTCTTCTCTGGTTGTTTTATGTGTACAGAAGGAAATGTGCATTCCAGAAATCATTTAAAAGGTTTAATACAATAACAGCCTTATTTAAATAAATACTGTACCAGCTTATAAGTACAGTTACTGTACTTCACTCATGGATTCCAATTTCATGCATTATCTATTTTGCTTTATGTCTATTCATACTACTATTCAGCCAAATGCATTTGATTGCTGTAGTTTCTATTCTGATCAACATTTTACATTAAACTAACACATATCATACGGTTATTAAATACAATGCATTATTAATAATCAAATCAATGTTTGTTTCTTGTCCCACAAATCTTTTGTGGGCCCCAATGTTAAACTTCTACAGAGCCTCCAGAGGGATGATGGTAGAAAATTTTATTTTCCTTTTACCTCACAATAATTTGTTCTCCCTTGCAATCTAACCCATACAAAATGACTGCTTTCTATTGTGAAGCTATATTAAGTATTGGCCTGCTGCTGGTTGTGGTCACACTCTATACTACTGCAGTTGGAAAGATAAATAGAGGAGCCCTGCGCTCTTCCTGAATGCTGCTGAGGCTGACTGAGACAGGCAGTAGCCGAGATTATGACTGCAGCCATGCGGTCACACAGCTATGACTGTGTCGGCGGCTGCAGCCACAGCTTTGCTTTGGGTGTCATTATTATGGCTATGAAACATTAGTTTATAATGGTTGGGAGTGCACAAATTATTGATATGACTGTGCTGTTTGAGACTGAAATTACGCTATTTTTTTCCTGAACTCCTGTGAACCATTGGTAATGAATCTGTCATATCTGATGAAAGCACCCGAGTTGTGACAATTAAAGAGGACCTATTATGCTTTTTGCTATTTCCTCTAATATATAAAATATTACTATGGTGGATTCTTAACTTAAACGTAAAAAAATTAAAGGTCAAGTAATGACTTCATACAGTTATAAACACTCTGCAAAACACTAGGCTGTTTTTTCCAACTTCTTGCTCTGTATGATTTGATTGATTTATTTATTTAACAGACTCGTACTCCACACGCACATAAAAGAAAACATACATCACAACAACAACTTATAAAAGACTTGCATACCAGTGTTTCCACAAAGATGACTGGTAGCGTAATGCACTAGCAGAAGAGTGTGACAACATTAATATAAGACTATTCTGGGAGCTGCACAAACGACACATAAACTTATATATCAAATTTCTCAGGTGTCTGAAATGTACTGACATGCACATTACAAAACATTTCACTTGCACTACTGGACCTGGGTTTTTTTGAATTTACACCACAGTGATGTCAGTGAGAGGGGACATTCCTTATATGGTCATCTCAGGCAAACAGATCTGGCTGTCACCATACTGGGAATTTATGCTTCAGCGGGAAATCTACTCTGTTAGTACATCATAACAGCAAACCCTCTGAAACCGTACATTGTAACCTACAGTGCAGCCTGTCCTCTGTAGAAATGTAACTACACGCTGCATCGACGCAGCCTGCGACTACCATGACTGACCTATTCAGTACTGCTGATTCCTCCTGTGCATTTCCAGCTATGTTTTCACAGTTTTTGAATTTATCAGTGACAGAATAACAATCATCACCTCGATATAAGGAATAATCATCATAATATCAATATAAGGACTCACAAATGTCAGCAAATTCCTGCAGGGAGATTTCTGAAACTATTGGAATGGATGTGAGGGAATGAACAAAGAAGTGGAAAAACCTGTGGGAGAAATGCGTTTGCCTTTGAAAAAGACTCACCACAACAAAGAGTAGGGACCCAGGAGGGGAAAAAGTTCCAGCATTTTATTTGTTTCTATTGTGGCTGTTAATAATGACACTAATCCTAATAACAGCAATAATAGCAATTTAGATGTAAATGTAAAGTATCACATCATCTCTTCTTTCTGCAGAGAATTTCTCTAATGTGGAAGCGTATTATAACTACACTAATGTGTCCCACATTGACATGACAGATGATTATGACTCTTTTAAATTGATTAGCTGAAAAAATATTCATATTGATGCACACTTGACTGCGGCTCAGCTCCAAACAAAGTGGCACTGAACATGCAAAGTGCAAATTCACATGGGGTTCCCACATTTTTACACAACTGTTCATGGTTTATTGATGAGCTGCTGGTATCACGCTTAAGTGGATTAAACTAACCCACACATTTGTCTGAGTTGCTTCATGTGCTGCCATGAACGAAGCGAAATATTTTCCTCTTTATGTGCTGCACACACAGGAAAATGTAAACCTTTCAATGAGTGAATAGAAATTTCAAGCAAAAGAGAAGCTTCACAAGTCAGACTGGGCCTGACTCTGCATTAAGATGTCATTTTGACAGATACGCAGTGAACCAATCATGACTGAACTAAGAAGGCATGAAAATAAGAAGTGACAAGGGACCCCAGCAGTTTTCAGGCTCACACAGAGGAAACATGAATGAACAGAACACCCACTATGAGAGGAACACCTCCATGCTCAGTATGCAGAGAAGAAACAGCTCCCTGTCTAAGTGGGCAGGCAGTCAGCATGGGGAATATCAATAGCCAGTTTCAATAACATTTGTATCGACCTTCGCCTGTTGTCTGGGGCCCGTCTGTGTGGCCTTTTCTTTTATGGCCGGGACACATTCGGAGAAAAAAAAAAATACAGCCAGCATTGCAGTGAAAAAATCTCTGAGGCGAAAAGCAGAGCAAAAAATCCAAACAGAACAAATCAATTTTCATCAGATGAGGGAGTGAATGTGAGCGGGGATCAATCAACCAAAGTCATGGTGAGAAAGAGCAGCGCAGAGTTTCTGGTGTACTCCGGCCGCACAGGGAGGAGTTTCCACCAGACCAGCTTCACTGAGCACCTGCAGCTGATGCATGAAGTGTGATTTGTGGGAGACGTTAGAAGGACAAATCAGCTTCTCTAGCGGGGAAAACATGAACAAAGTCACTGCACTGCATCATAAATCCAAGATTTACTGAGTAGATTTGCAACTGAATGAGATTCCCAGAGCATCATCATAGTATAACTTTACATGCTGAATAAATAAACATGCCATGTTATTTGATCTACAGCTCACAGTGCAAAAAACACCCAACTCAATAATATGTTGTGACTTATTTTGTCATACACATGTCTGATAGCTGAAGGCAAGAGGAACTCTAGAAAGCGTCTCTGCTTTGTCACCCTTAATATAGAAGATTTACAGTAATAAAGAGAAGCAGTAAAAATCAGGAGCAGCAAAGGGCACATGATACTCCGAGACTCAGGACCACAGAGGATTGATTTGATTTAAAGTGAGTAAGGTTTAATTGTGCGTGCAGAGAGGACTGTAATGAGAGAGGCGGCAGGAGAGAGGTAGCAACCCTGAATCGAGGAAGCGTTAAAGTAGGAGAGGTTTAACAGGGAGAGAGGGGAATGGGAGTAAAGGGAGAGGATTCCTCACAAAGTTGATGAATGGCAACTGGGAGTCGCGCTGTGGAAATCTCACGTACTGCGCTGTACGGCGAGGGTTGCAGGGTCGGTGGGACAGGTGACCTTGATAATATAGGATTTTTCATTCAAGGTCAGACCTGCAATTTTTATTGGTGGGTCAAAAACACAAAACAGTATAATCCTTGTACTATGCTGTGTTTTTGATCAATGAGCAAGCATGAATCTCAGCCCACACACACTGTCTTTAAGAAAAGTATGGCTAGTTTTTAACAAATGAGTCAGTTTATTTTGAAAATCTGGCTGCTGCACTACTTCAGTCATCTACTCGCACATTAAATATGCCTCGCTCACCGTTGCTATTGACACACTGGACCTGCACAATCTGAGTGCCAGGACCACACTGCTTCCCATCATCAGGAACACACGGATCCAGACTGACCAGCTGCCAGTTGTAACAAGTGGGGTCGTCACACGGCACCGCTTCCACCAGATGCGGGCAGTTTCCAGGACCTCCCGTCGGCTCGTTTGTAATCTGTCGTTTCCTCAGTTTGAAACCTGCGGTGCAAAAAGTAATCACAATCTTGATGTACGCTGATGACACAATGCTATATGTACATGGCAAAGATCCTGAACAAGTTGCTGCTAAATGAACGTTCACTATGCAAAAAGTTAAAAAACTGTTTGAACAATTCAGGTCTTATTTTTAATACAGAGAAAACAGTGAGCATATTCTTCCAGAATAAATGCAAACAAATATTTATTTTGAGGGAAAAGAGTTAAAAATGCTGATGAGTTTAAATACTTGGAAGTTACTCTAGAGTCTACTTTTACATTTAAAAAGAATATTAAAAAATGTGTCCTATACTCAGATACAGCGTAACTAATTTTAAACATATTAGGAATTCATTGACTGTTGATGCAGCCAAGACATATTTAAATGCAATAATTTTTTCTTATCGATCCTGTATGACGTGTTGGGCCGAGGCAAATAAGATTGAATTAAAGTCTATCAGATCACTTTATTAACAAGCTCTTAAAATTTTGCAGAGAAAATCTAATCAATACCATTATGGGTGGATTATGGGGGGATCCATAAAACAGCTGGGATAGGCTACAGCCACCCCGCCCCATGACCCTGAACAGGATAAGTGGAAGAGAATGGATGAATGGATGGATTATTGTCATATACTTCCTAAATATAATATGTTAAGTTTTGACAATCACATTTTGGATTGAGACATATGGTTAGTACACAAGATTATACACAATGCTGCCCCACCGCCTTTGAGGCCCACCATAAAGGGGAGGGGGGGGTGTAGTGTGCCTAAGGGAAGCACAGCTTTTGCACAATCAGCATTCTCTATTAAAGAAATTAAAGACTGGAATATGCTCCCTAAGAATTTGAAAATGTGTACCGATTTTTCTATATCTTCTCTCGTGATTTGAAAAAGTGGATTTTGAGTACTCAGTCTTGTGTGTATTATTTTGTCCTGTGTTTTATGGAATTTTGCTTATAGTTGATTAATATTTGATATTTGTCTTATTTATATTTGCTATTAGATTTCTTTGTATGTGGATATGTGTATATATGTGGGCAAGATGAGTATTTGTATTTGTTATCTGCTGATTGAGCTAATCTGTGCTTCATTTTATTTAATTTTTTTATTTGCCCAGGGACTGCAGATAGATGATAGCTACAGTAAATCTGGTACAAAGTATCTTTTCCTTTTATGTGATTAATATTTTTTGTTCATGGTCCCTGAAAAAAAAAACTTGAAAGAAAGACAGCTGACAAACTTTAGCTGTAACATCTAGCAGCGTATACTTTTATGTGTATAACAGACCTTGGCTTTTACCAACTTTTTATATTGTGTATTTTATGCTGCTCTGTACACAACCACATATGTAAGGGGAAAATAAGTCTTGCTCCACTACATTTTAAAAGTACAATTCTATTGCTTTATATTTATTAAAACACATGAGAAATTCTTTAATCACTGATATTTTAAATACTAAAACCTGTGACAGGTTTGTTTGGGTGCAGTTTTTATAACGAGTTATTTTCCCCTCTAAACTTAACAGATGGTTTCCCTTATATAACTGCATAGAGTGCACCAAAGCCCAGTATGTCATAAATAAGGATGATTTTGAACTGTTAATATTTTTATTTTCAGGCAATATTAAAGTAGCGTTCCATGATTAATACTCAGTTTGGACCTTTTACATTAGTAAAGTCTGAGTTGATCTGAGCACTTGCAGGTTAATCGATGCTCATGAGCTTTGTTTGATGGCTGATTTATTGATATAGCTCATTAAATGAAATATGATGAAACCTTCATGATTTCACTTCAAGTTTTTGCATGAACATTTTTCTTCATTCACACTATGAAAAACTGCCATATACTGATGCAACAAAGGGACACTTTATACTGAAACTGTAATTAAAAAGTGGCTGCAGTACTCTTCCTAGAAACTGTATGTTTCTTATGCATTTTTAAGAGGATGACCTGCTACTACTGGAGACATTCAGTCATTAAATATTCAGTGTTATTCTCTGAAGCTATGTGGTAAGGTGAAAGCCACTATAAGAATAATATTTTTTTCTATTGTAAAACTATATAAAGATTGTATATTCATTAAATGCATTCAGACTCAATCAGATTATTATTCTACAGTGTTCTAACTAGAGCCGTCTCTTTAAAAAAAAGATAACGCAAAGTGATGGATGGCGTACAGGCAGCATTTACTGTAAAAATTTACTGTAAAAAAACAACCACTTTGTTTTGTTTTTATGCTATAATTATTGGAAACAATAACAAGGGATAATTTAAGAGGTTGTTGTATTTTTGGCAGAATTTATCTCACTGCCAGACGCACGAGAGGGTGACGGAGGACTGAAATTATTTTCAGCTTGTTTATCTTCTATAATGAAGACTACACGGAGGCAAGGAGGGGGAGTATTTAGAAAAACACTAAAACAGCTGGTCTGAGATAGTGTTATTTTAAACCAGTGTAACACAACAGCTTTGATAAAACATAATAATAATACATAAAGCATGACACATTGATCAAAGCATTCAGAGCAGACAAAGACGAGCAGTTCAGCACAGCTGATGGCTCAGCTGAGACCCTATTTAAGGCCTCAGTCACACAGGCCTAGGGATCAGTCAGACTTCCGCTGGTAACCACTGGTCTCTAGGGAACAATGTTTATTCCCAGACTGGTTGGCAAGTGGTTGCTGCTGCTAGGTAAGATCAGTCACAAAGAAAATGCTGTACCAAAAACGTCTGTGTTTGCCTTCGAAAAAGTTTTGCTTTCACTGATGGATTCAACAAATTTTAAAAGGCAAAGGTTTTTGAAGGTTAACAATCTCTGTTTGCAATTTGTGTCACACTTTACAGTTTCACTACCACTCGACAAGCAGCTGGCAGGCATTTGCAGACAAGTCAGTATCTTCTATGCAACCACAGCAATCTGCATAACAAGGATGTTTTCAGTGCAGCACCTAATTTTAGGAGCTGCCAGCTCTTAGGTGAACCTGGCCCCTAGCGTCCTGTGGTTGCCAGGGTGATTTCTGCCAGCAACCACTAGCAAAGCGGTCAGGAAATACACATTTTGCCTAGTGACTGGAGGTTGCCAGGGGTCTCATGAGCACTTTAGGCCTCTGTGTCTGAGGCCTAAGGTGCTTTTATCTGTCCTGCAGTTGCTGCAAAGCTACAACCTGCCTTGCAACACACCTCCACCCCAGCTCCTCCTTCACGACGCCTGCTCTATTCTATGACCCCCATGAGGTCTTCCTGCTACTCCCTCAACTTATGCATACAGTTGCACAAATGTGGAACAGCGGAGAGGTGCAGAACAGAGCCACACTGCCAAATATAAATTAGTGCAATCAGAAAAACAATTGCCTTTTGACTGTAATGGTTCAGACTGAATTATGCATTTGAACCATTTGTGTACCTTTCTTTCCAGCCTGATCATCACAGTTTTCAAAGGTGCAGGGCCCCCAGGCACCCCATGGTGACACCTCACAGTCAATGGGACAGGGGATTTGGCACAGCTGGGACCTGTTGGGGATCGGACCCTCGCACAGCTTGTTTTCCACTGGGCGGGAGGCTGTGCAGATAAACAAAAAGGAAACACACAATAAGCAGCAGATAAAATGAGCCTAATTCAGAGGCTTTTTTTTTTTTTTTTTTTACCAGCATTGGAATGAGCTGGAACAAGAGACACAAAAATGCTTATTTGCTTTTATTCCTGGCATGAAATCCCTGCAGAGGATAGATGAGAGCCACAGTGAAAAAACAAAACATGCCTGTGAAGTAGACACTATTATCCCTTTGTTTTGTTTATCGTCTCCCTGTTAGCATGTCAGAATGATAAATTAGCAATGATTATCTCGTACAACGCCTTGCTAGCAGCATAAAACATTGTGGAGTCCTGCCCACAGACTCTCAACGGAGACATGGAAAGAGGAGGCAACAATACAACACTAAAGGTGCAAGAGAACAGGGACAATATCTTGGCTCATGTTTATTCCATGAGGTGTAATTTGGCATCTACTTCTCCTAGTCATGCCATATTGGATTTAAAAAAAAAAAAATGCACGAAGCTACTGGTAAGTGCACGTCGGTCTGGACTCCAACTGGAGGGAAAAAGAGATGCTATCACCATGCAAGGAACAGCTCTGTGACATCTGTGCAAAATACATTTCTACACGTCTGTGCCGTGATAAATAAATCTGATGTGTGGAGTTCCTGAAGATACTGAGTTAATGCATTTATTCATGCACAAAATCGTGCTAGTGTCATTTGAAAGCAGATGCTTCTGTATCTTCCAGAGCCCCCCACCCCCACCCCTTTGAACCCCTTATTCAAGAGAGGAGAAGCTGACAGGAAATGTACAGAGAAACACAGAGAAAGGGGACTTTTGGTAGTTTAATTGCATATTTTCCATCCGTATGGATTGCATAAATTTAATGCGATGCATATTTGTCGAACATAATGCCATTGTGTTTCAAAAGGGCAATGGCCAGGTTTCTTTGCTGAAATCAAAGTTGACTACTCCATGTAGCTGCTAATCCACGACACCCATCAGCATTTAGACTGGTTGCCTTTAAGGTCTGCTTTTACTTTACAATTCCATCTGCCACAGGTATAAAATCTGCTCCGAAAACAAAACCAAACTGCGACGGAAATTCACTTTTGTTTTGCTGTGGACAAAAAAAAGCATAACTGTATCACATAAAGATCAGAGAAGCATTCACAGAAACTATTGTAAACAACCTCAGCTGGAACAGGATATCAACAGCCCTCACCCTGAATGTTGGGAGAATTGGCTGATGCTCACGTGGTGCCAAGCAAGCCGAAGAGGCACTCAGAAACCAAATATCCCTCCTCTGAGAGGAACTTTAAAAGAGTGCTGGATATGAAGTCGAGACAACACGTTTCACTGGAGTGTGCAAAAGGAAAAAATAAATGCTTGCAGGTGGCGTACCAGATCCAGATGCTGCACGTGTGTTTTTATCCGACAGCATGGCCAACAGAATAATTAATTCATGACATGTCCGATGGCAAAGCATACAGGTGTGTCTTGAAATTTTGCCCATTTATGTGCCTCGCACAGAAAACGTTGAAAACTAATTGACAAATACAGCCAACTGTCTTCAAATGAAAAGCAATCCAGCCCAACACACTGGACTATTAAATACTAATTTGTTAAGCATATGTTTGAAAGACAAATCTTCCCTGCATTGTTTTTTGCTTTGTTTATGGAAGAACTATGTAATCCAAACAGGATGATCCCACTAAAGCCACCACTCACATTGCAGTTATCGTAGCATAAGGTCTGAAACCAGGGGCAAACAGACTGCTCGAGTCTGTAACAGAACATTTTAAGTTTGCTAATTAACATGTTGCACCTTGTTGACTGATTGATTGTTGGTTTGCTGAACCAATCAAGTGTTAAAATGGCAATTTGTCTTGATGACACGAGACATAAGCTTTGGAGGTAATGGAGAGAAGCAGGCTAGCTGTTTCTCCCCGTCTCCAACCAGCTGCCGTCTGTAGCTTACTATTCACCAGACAGATATGAGACTGGGCTTCATCTTTTTATGTAACTTATAAAAAAAGAAAATAAGTGTGTTGCCCACAATTTTAAATCACCCCTTTAAAGCACGAAGGGAGCAGCACACCAGTTTCATGCTTACAGGTTTCCCTGATTAGAACGAGTCTGGCTGACTGAGCAGACAGGTCCAACCCTCTGCCTGAAGCTCCCCGCACTGACGGACACTTCTGAGCCTCTTTTCCTGCAGCTACACTGAGAAAAACTGCAAAGCTGAGCCTATAAATCAGATTTTCATTCCACACAGCATTCAAGTTCAAAATTGTTTGAGCTATAGTATGCAGTGGCTAATAAAAACAAGTATAAAACTGTAAAGAACAGTGAGTCCCAGCCATAATGACAAGTACCCCAGGAGGTACTTCTGCTCTACTTGGAAATATTAGCTGAACTATTACAGGAATTTAAACTGAATAGCAGCCAAAAGTAGTGGATAAATAGTTCAAATACTGAGTTATGGATGGTTGAAATTTTGAACTAACAGTTATTAAAAAGTGTAAGCTAGAAGTTGTCCAGGTGCAATTTAAAATTTCATACTTCAAATTGAAAACAAGAAATGAAAGGTTTTGAAGAGCGCTGTGGGGGCATGCCAGACACACAAAACAAAGGTTTGGGACCACTGGCTTAACTAAAATTACAGAGATCCTATTTAACAAAATGTTGTTATACACAATATAACATCAGGCAAATATTTATTTATTTTTTTTCACAATAACCACTCAGGAGTGTCAGCACCCGTGGATGCAGGCAGGCTATGTTTCACTTTAATTTGAAGCTACAGGAGAATAAACTGGCACCATCTGTTGTAACAGGAAGAAGAGCTGTAGTAGTTTTTGCCCCATAAGGAAATCCACTCACTGTGAAAACTGATTCTTGGTTAAAATCATGACGATGAAAAGATACATATCAGAATATCAAAGTATGAATATGGATTGATCTCCAATTTTCAAATATTGTAATTATTACTGGAGTGTTTTTTTTAAAAAAAAGATCTTTAAGGATTCCTAATAAAAAAACAAAACAAAGAACCTCTTCACATGTTCAACCTGAAGCACTTTATTTCCTCTATCCCAACTGTTCCTACAAGACATCTTAAAGCTCTAAAAGACTCTCATAGGCAGGAGAGCTGAATCATAAATCCCTCAGAACTGTACAGGGAAAGGCAAGAGGGGCTTTTGAAATGCAAAATATCTAATTCCTCTTACAAATACACTGAAAGTCAAATACTGAGTTTGCTGAGCCACTGTTAATCCACATCTTATTGGAAAACTACACTCTCTTCAATCTTTTAACATCAATCCATTTGTGAATACCAAATTGAGGACCAACAGTGTATCAGCCCCTCTGTAAAAAGGAGGAAAAAAAATCCCTATATCCTTCTTCTTTGTTAGTCCATTTCATGGTGTACTCTCCAATGAGTTCATTTCTCTATTGTGCAGAAGTGACAACGAAAGGGGGAAAAAAAAAAAATCCTCCATGCGAGTGTGGCTTACTGTCTGCAGCGGTGGAAAACGTCTCGCTCCGTATTCTGTTTGTGGTGGAACAAAGTTTGTCTCACAGTCCCTTCAAAGCTTTAACTTTTCCGCCCAGCTTTATGCAGAAGAAAACAGAACATCGGTGGAGAAACAGTCATCCCTACGCTGGATCTGGAAACAACACTGAGCACTCTGACTAAAGAGCAGAAGTCTGAGCTTGTAATTTTGTACAATCGACTCGCCGTGATTATGAATCTAAAGCATTACAGCAGCTGTGAGAGACTTTAAAGTGTTGTTATAATAAAACAAAAACAAAAAACCCAATCTTTTTGGATTCACTTTTTTTGTATTCAAAGAAGGATATGAGGGGAGGAAAAAAACGGGAAAGGAAGTAGAAAAAGAGCAGAGCAGAGAATAAAAACTAAAGGAAACAACAACAGAGACAAATAAGAGAAGAAAGTCAGGAGAGGAGAGGAGGGGAGGATATTGGGAAAGAAAACAAGTGCAAAAAGAGAAGAGGAACCAGAGAGGACACAAGGACAGAATAAAGACGAGAAGACAAGAAAAGATGAAAGAAGGACTGAGAAAGGACATCAGGGGTAAGCAAGGAGATGCAAATAGGTCATAGATGAGGAAGTAAAAGGAAAAAAATCGAAGACAGAAGGACACATGATTATGAAATCACGTGTCCTGTTGTGGAGAGGAAAAGAACAATAAGCAAGAGGAGAAGAAACTGAGGATACTGACGAGAGGAAAGTATTCAGAGGAAAAGAGAGGAGAAAGGAGGCAGGAGGAGAGGACAAGGAGAAGGAGAACAGGCAGTTTAGGATTGGAAAATATAATCAAATATAGGACAGGAAATGAGGGTGATGGGAAAGGAAACAAGTAGAAAAGGAGAAGAAATGTAGAGACATCAGGAACTGGAGAGGACAAAGGGATAGGATAAAGAAGCAAAGTAAAGACAAGGGATGGAGTGAAGGAGAGTGAAGGGGAGGAAAAAAGTCAAGAGGAGAGGAAATAAAGACTAGCGAGACGAAAGGATAAAAGAGGAAAAGAAGGGACAAGAAAAAATAAACATTGACAAGAGAGGGGAGGAAGAGAGGGAGCAATGAGAGAGGAGAGGAATGAGGGAGAATTTAGGGAGCAGGGAGGTCAGGAGAGGAAAAGATAAAATGTGAGAGGAAAAGTATAGGAAACAAGGAAGGAGGAAATAGAAATGAAAGAAGAGACAACAAAGATAGAGGAAAGGGATGAAAGCGAGTGGAGGAGGGGAGAATACAGAAAGGGGGAAAAAACACACCTGGGAGGCATAATTTGGGGGGGGGTGCAAGCTTTGCAACAGCATGACTAAAAACACCTACCTGTAATCTGGAAGGTGATGGATAGGAGAGGGGGGACACTAGGCTTCTGCTGTCTTTGGGTCTGACCCGCTGCAATTACAAGGGAGATAGCGCTATTAGCTACGCACACACAGGGGAGACAGAAGCACTATCAAAGAAACACAGAGGGAGGGGAAACGGCACACCAGAGACAGGCAGAGAGCAATGCAACAGCAGGAGAGGCCGCACAGAGCGGAGCCTCATATCCCAAACATGTTCAATTAAATGCAGATCAAATCTTTGGTTCGAGTAGAAAGCATAAAATAATTGCCGTGTATGGTTCATTTGTTCCGACATGGCCAAATCAGAGGAAAAGCAAGACCTTGGGAGCATCCCATATTATCAGGTTAGATAAGAAAGTTGAAACATAAAAAGAAATTAGTTGTTTTGTGTTTTTTTTTTTAATTTAACAGCAGCAGACCAGGTAATGAAAGTGAAAACAGACATTAGCCGTGATCATGCAGTGTGACTTTTTAGTCTCTCCGTGTATTTAAAGGAGCAATTAAGCAACTGCTGATATGTTCTTGGCTGTATTTGAAAGCAGCAGATCGATTTTACAGCTACAGAGCTAACTGATGCCTGTTTGCTCACTGCAGACGGGAAAAAGATCAGTTTAATTTATTAGCAACAAATCACACCAATAGCTCTTTCAAAGCACTTTACATTGAAAAGTAAAGACCCGAGAACATTATAGAAAGAGCTCAGTGATCCAGTGATTCCCTATAAGCAGGCACTTAATGACACTTGGGGGGGGGGATCTACCTTATATATATATATATATATATATATATATATATATATATATATATATATATATATATATGCCCACCAACACCTTTAAAGCTGACACATAAATATGTAGAAAAAACCAGAGATCCAAAAAAAATAAATAAATATAAAGAAAAAAATATTAGTCTTTTTAGCACAAACTGAACTGCAGTCATGTGTTTGACAAACTCAGCCAGATGCCACAACTCTGCCCAGCTTCCAAGAGTCTTGTCGTCACAGCGGGGTTGCCAGTTTCTGATGCTAGCACTGTCTGTATATAGACCAAACCCAAAACCTGTCGTTTGATACTCATCGCCGCAGGTTGCTGACTGCACCTGCCAGCCCACGCTATAACTGGAAATGCAGCAGAGAAGTGCTCTGTGAATGCATAAAATGGGGTTTGTCTAGAAATATTTCCAGCAGCTTTCCTTTTCTCCTTGATGTACTCCAATATTTATGAGAAGTGGTGTGGCAGAAATATTGTATATTCATCACTTTCTTGGGATTCAGACTGATTGTTTCTGTCACTTATTTTGGCCTATGCACTTGTTCACTAAAAAGAAAAACAAATTAATTTGGATGTTGGAGAGAAGGCCTGGCTCACAGTCTCCTCTCTAATTCATCCCAAAGGTGTTCTGTCAGGCTGAGGTCAGGACTCTGTGCAGGCCAGTCAAGTTCTTCCACACCAAACTGGCTCATCCATGTCTTTATGGAGCTGCTTTGTGCACTGGTGTGCAGTCATGTTGGAACAGGAAGGGGCCATCCCCAAACTGTTCCCACAGAGTTGGGAGCATCAGATTGTCCCAAATGTCTTGGTATGCTGAAGCATTAAGAGTTCCTTTCACTGGAAATAAGGGGCCGAGCCCAACTCCTGAAAAACTCCTGGAAACCTCCAAACCCAGACTTCTCCATCAGGTTGTCAGATGGAGAAGTGTGATTCATCCCTCCAGAGAACACGTCTCCACTGCTCTAGAGTCCAGTGGCGGCGTGCTTTACACCACTGCATCCAACGCTTTGCATTGAGCTTGGTGATGTAAGGCTTGGATGCAGCTGCCATGGAAACCCATTCCATGAAGCTCTCTGCACACTGTTTTTGAGCTCATCTGAAGGCCACATGAAGGTTGGAGGTCTGTAGCAATCGACTCTGCAGAAAGTTGGCGTTCCGTTTACTATGCACCTCGGCATCCACTGACCTCACTCTATAATTTGATGTGACCTACCACTTCGTGGCTGAGTTGCTGTCACTCCCAAACACTTCCACTTTGTTATAATCCCACTAACAGTTGACTGGGGAATATTTAGTAGTGTGATAATTTCAGCCCTGGACTCCTGAGAGCGACCCATTATTTCACAAATGTTTGTAGAAGGAATCTGCATGCTTGGTTTTATACACCTGAGGCCATGGAAGTGATTGGAACACCTGAATTCACTGATTAGGATGGGTGAGTGAATACTTTTGGCAAAATGTGGTATATAACTGCATTAATTCTTCATGGCATAGAATCAACAATGTGCTGGAAACATTCCTTGGAGATTTTGGTCTATTTTGACATGACAGCATCACACAGTTGATGTAGATTTGTTGGAGGCACAACAAATCTACAGTTATGATGCAAATGATGCAAACTCCCATTCCACAGGGCTGCTCACCTGGTACTAAGGGGCCCAAAGTGTGCCTTTCTGCATACCTTGGTTGTAAGAAGTGCTTGTTTGCATTTCTGTAATCTTCCTGCTGGCTCAAAGCAGTCTTACCATTCTCCTCTGACCTCTGATATCAATTGGGTATTTTCTTCCAGATAACTGCTGCTTACAGGATATTTTCTCTTTTGTGGACCGTTCTCTGTAAACCCTAGAGATGGTTATACAGGATAATCTCTGTAAATCAGCAATTTCTGAACTACTTAGCCCAACCCATCTGGTACCAACAATCATGCCAAGTCGCGTAAATTTTTCTTCCCCATTCTGATGCTTTGTTTGAACTTCTGCAGGTTATTTTGACCATATCCATATGCCTAAATTGCCGAGTTGCTGTCATGTGATTGGCTGATTGTATGTTTAAGTTAACAAGCAGTTGAGAGACCAGTGAGTGCAAGTGCATGTATATAATATTTATATTTACAGTAGTAAACCATTTATGGAGATTATAGCAGAAACACTAAAACATACTATAATGCTTATAATTTATACAGCTTAGAACTGTAACTGTAAGAAACTGCTGTTGTAGATTAATGTTGTTACATGTAAAATAAGTTAAAAGCTGAAAAAAATGCAGTGCTACCACTTTCCTGTAATTTAGCAGGGAAATGTGATAAGTGGAAGAAAACGGATGGATAGAATTTCTTATATTTGAGCTAAGCTAGTTGATCCCCTTGTTACTAGCCCCAAGCTAAGCTAGCTACTAGCCTAACGTTAAGCTAGGCTAACTTTGCACTGCCTCCAGCTATTAATTTAATGGGGAGGCATGACACTGATATTCTTTTCATCTTGCCCTTGTAAACACAGTGAGAAGCACAGGTTTTCAAAATGGAGTACAGCTTCTTCTGCATCGTCTGCCAGTCTAATCACCTACTGTGATTTCAGTCCCACCTGAGTTCAAAACACACCCACATGCTTCAGCATACCAACACCCGGCGTTACTCATGCTCAGGTGACATTACTGAGGCTGTGATACTGATCTGGGGTCAAATCGATGCTTCTCCCCCATAAAGATTATAGTTAAGATTTAGGAGGTGGTAAGCTCATTTCAGATCCTAGCTTGAGGGCATCTTCTGCCCTTTTGCACAGTGATATTTATGCATGAGACAGGGGGGAACGAGAGCTCTGGTTGCAGCAAACACCACTGAGCCACTGTCTGCCTCTCTGTCTCAGTGGTGTACTGTGAGATTACCCCCTAACAGAGGGAGAAGAAATCCTGCACCAAGATGATAAGAACTTTGTGAATGTTTGTGTGTTCATGCGCACTTCCTCACACACATCCCTCTCACCTCATTCTCAACAGCATATAGATTATTCTTTAACAGAGGGTATGGACACCTTACATGTAATTCATCTGAAAGGTTATACATTATTTCTTTTATTAGGCATTATATCTTGAACAGTCTATGGATTTAATCTTGGCTACCTGACTCATTGTTCTTTAATCATAGCTGACACACAGAGAACCAAAGGACCACCGATCAATTTGACCACTGTCAAACAAAAAAAAAAAGAAAAAGAAAGAAAAAAAAAGTAAAGCAGCTGCACTGCTAGCTCTCCCTTTACAAATCATTTCCCTTTACTTTATTCAACATTACATAAAATAAATTAGACTGATATTAGAACCATTCAAGAAATATTGCAAAGTGTTGGGACAATAAATCTCTGACAGATGAAACTTATTTCAGAGCAGTTTTTAAAGCTTTGTCAGGCTCAGGTCTAAACACCTGGAGTGGGTTCCACATATTATCCTTCGATTTCTACATACAAGCTTTCTGAGTCAAACTTATTTCCGCTAACAAAAGCATAAGCAGGGATTATCTTATGCATAGTCCAATCAGATGGTTTAAGATGGGCTGATTATCTCAAACTTCATTGATCTAGGAGTGATTTTGAAGAATTATATTGTTTAGTTAGAAGCTTTGAATAGGAAGCTTACAATTATGCTAACCTGGCTCACAACATTGTCTACTGGGTTAGTAACAGCATTTTAATCATACAGTTCTCCAATAACAAACTATGTCAGTATAAAAATATTATTTGTGGTGAAACCTGATTTAGTTTATTGGTGTAGAAATCTCCACTTCTACTCACATTCACAGGGAGCCAGTAAATCAAGTTTGCTTAGCAGTGTCTGGCTGCCACTCAGCAGTAAGGGTGTACTTAGTTTTTCACAGGGCAGCATAAAGTCCTCTAAAAATTCTACATGACAATACCTGTTAAAATTACACTACCAAAATTAAAAGAAATTAGGACCATCACCTGAATAATGGGTTATTTTATTTTTGACGTTACTAGATTAAACACCTTCCGTCTACACCGTGAAGAAGGTGCAAGTTCATACATGCTAGCATATTTTAATGTGTTTAATGTATTTTGCGTTTTATTGGTTTTCAAAACCTAACAAAGTGCTTGGACTTGGATATTTTATCCTATTTTTCTTTAACATAATCTTGTTTTGAGGGATGTGAGTAATGCTCTGATAGGAACCATATGTTTGGCCAAGCTTCAGTACTTAACCTTGCACAGTATTAAGATATACGTAGCGTGCTTGTGACTAATGTTGAATGTGTTTTCACCTTAAATGGAAAGTTTGGATGCATCAAAGTGAAGAGATGGTTGTCTCACACCCCAACCCACCCAACATATGTTAGTACTAGATAAGAAAATCCCTGTTGTGTTCAGTTAACGTCAGTAGGCAGACAACAGGCAGAATCGGTTATGGACTGTATAAATAGTGTTCAGAGGAACCGCCTGGTGAGCAGTTCTTTCATGCAACCCTTATTGTGACTTGTTTGTAATTGCTCCAGCTTGCAAGTTTATTAAAACCACATTAATCCAGATCGTTTCTCCTGGTCATTGTTTAAGAATTTCCTAGAAAGTGGGAATTTTCCTATCATTTTCCTATTAATTCCTTTTACCTTCCTCCTCCTGGTTGCAAGAGAAGATCATATCTCCTTCATTTGACACCAGCTGCGAGTGGGCATCTCACTTTCTCTTAGACTTTGTCCCTTGCTCTCACATGAGCAGCATGGTTGAGCTCCATAAGCTTAGTTTCAACTAATGTCTTTAGCACCTTCCTTAAGAGGACAGCTTTGACTCTAAGCTGGCTTGATGAGTGTCAGAAATGGAGGCCTTTACACTTGTGTCCACAGACAAGTCAAAGCAGGTCACACAACCAGACAAATCCCCGATGTAAAGGAAGGGGCAGCCGGTAAAAGGCCGTTTAAAATGTTTACGTGACAAACTCGCGATATAGCCACAGTGTGATACAGTAGTTGAAGAAAGAGGAAAAGAGAATACTACAGTCACTGTTAATAAAAATCAAACAGTCATGACACATATTTGGACATAAACTGAGTCAACATGTTGGCTGCTACAAGCACACGGTATGGAGTCATCTGCCACCAACCCACCAAGGGCCTGCAGCTTTTCTACACTGTGTGTGGGGGATTGGAGGATGCAAGAGTGTCACGTAACGGTGCTTGATCAAATCTATTTGAGTTACCCTTGAGAATTGGACTGATTTGTTTCAGGCTGTGTGATGCTGTAGTATCTGATGTATGCAGCCGTGGCTACACTATAGAGGAAAGACGGTCAACAGCCTCCCGAGATCAATATGTGCTCTTGACAAAATTAGATTTCTTTGACAAATTATCTGTATAAGGTTTATATAATTGAAGAGTAGAGCATAAAAAAAAAACACCGCAAAATAAGATCACTTGGAAAAGAGAGAGATAGAGCAGAGGGTTAGTTTAAATGACTTTACTTGTAAACATCCACCAAGTCTGAGTCCCAGCTTGGTGTTTCCCCATGCATGACAGAATAAGAATGTTTCAAATAATCAATTTGTTGCCTAGATTTTTCTGACTGGTTCAAGTAGCTAAACTTGGAAGCCTGACAGGCTTTACAACCCATTCAGAAACATGTTTATGAACCTGTCAGCAACTATTTGAGGCTTTCTGCACGGCATCCGCAACTGTTAGCACGAATAGCACATATAGAGCATGTCAATATAAAAGCATACTGATGTTCTAATCTAAACTGTTTCTGCTTTACAACATAATACTCTGAGTTGTTACAGAAATGGACAGCCACTGACAGCACTTCCCTGGTCCCACTGACCACCAAGTGCTCTACACAATGAGATACACTTACCCTTGCATCATGCTTTATCCTATGCACTTTAAGCACTTCATTGATCTGACACCCACACCTGCAGCCAGTTAAAAGAACCAGTTACCTCAACAAGCATGTTTTTGGACTGTGGGAGGAAATCCTACCAGGCTAGAACACACAAACTCCACACTGAAGCTTCCTGCTGCCAAATTACAGCACAAACCACTGCATGGAGCTGCAAGCCATCACGCTGTCATTCTAGTATTCCTCCTGTAGTACCCATAGACTTAAGTTGTACTATACACTATACTAATATTACACTAAAGTACTGCAGATTTTAACTATAAAACACCATTAAATCCATAAACCACCTCTTGAGGTTACTACAAAGTACTGGGACTTCATGCAGCATGATTTTGCTTAGATGAGTTATGAAAAATGAGACTCAGCTTTAACTAAAATGAAAAAGAAAACCAGAACATCAGTGACACAATGAGTCATCCGGCTCATGATCCATCACAATTCACAGTTTCTTGTAAGATTTGAGCGCAGAAAGAAAGTTGTGCTTTGTCGTCATTGGTTGGCTATAATGCACAAACTAATGAGAATTCAAATCCACTGAGAAGTCAGGCAGGCTCGCAAAAAGTTTTATCAAGGATAAATTAATCACTAAAACCTGACTAGTCTTCTGGGAGAGTAGTGATTCATGTGACAATGGAAAAGCGTTGATAAAACGCCCAATAAGACCTTGACCTTCAGTTCAGTTTGGGTGAAAACCCATGACGTGGTTATTAAGTGCAAGTTTCACTAAAATCTGACCAGTATTCTGGGGGGAACAGCAATTCTTGTGAACTGTGGAGGGACAGACGATGATGGACACCTCGTCATCAAACTCATCGGTCCTTAAGCCAGAGGAGAAAAAAATATTTAATAACCCTGTAAGACTGCACAGAAGCACCAACATTTTTAGTAACTGTTTCAGATTTCCTGTATTTTCTATTCCAATAATTGATGTAGAGCCACCCTACTGGCTGTGTGACTCCATATGAAATCAATTAATATATATAAAAAATATAAAACTAACCTTGAGGAGCCAAAGAGCTGGTCCTATTAATAAACATACAGAGATACAGTAAGAAGATTAAGTTTTTTTTCCTCACTTATATTCTGGGGGAAAATGAGAGGAAAACATGGAGCTCCGGCTCTGTCAGATGAGTCAGAGGCTGAGCTGTGGCACAGACAAACCCTGTGCACAGTCATAGGTTGCTGACTTCAGTATATGTCTGTACAGTCGATTCAGACGAGAGACTAAAAAAAGCAAAAGTTGAAGACTGAATGAGTTACTGGCCTCAAAGAAGAAACCTTATATATTAGCACTTTTACAGGAACATATTATATGTTAAAGAGCATATTTTTTTACCAATCTGACTTTTCCCTCCATAGAGATTACTAATCCAACATCGGTGATCTCTTCTTTTCCTAAATGTCACTCTTTGGAATTCACTGGGGCTGTCTTTATGTAATAGAGGGGCAACACCAAAGTAACTCCTCAGAGTATGCAGATGTAGTTTGCATAGTGTTTTTTTTTTTATAGTGTTTTGCAGTCCATGGTTTACCATTTTTTTCACAACTAATCCATCAGTTACTATTAATATTTTACTGTATTTGTTGAGGGAAAAAAAAATCCCCTGCATGTTTGTTTTGGTTTCTGTCCTTTGTGAGTCACTGCATAGTAGTGTCAACTGCAGCTCAGCTGAGAAGAAGAAAGCTTTTGTCTGTGGAGGTGTGCATAATTTCGAATTTGTGGGTGAAGAGGACATGAACAACATCACAGTCAAATCATGTTGTACCTGGGTGATAGTAAGTGTCTGACACTTGTAAAGAGATCTACTTCAGATTTTAAGAAGCACTTGCCAAGTAGATAGGTCTACAACACTGGTGGCCCATTAAGGAGGAGAATGATAAAAGTGCTTCAGCTCCAGCTTATATTTCAGCTAAAAAAAAAAGTCCTGCTGAGAGTCCTGCTAAAATGCTTGTTGCTGGTTATATGATGGAGGAAAAGCTACCAATATTAACTACCCGTGAAATGAAACACTGTCAGCACATCTGAAGTGCATGTATAGTAGGCTTCACAGCCTGTTTAAAATATAACCAGTGACAAAGGGGTGATTATTCATATCAACTCAAACTAATGACTTTTTTCGAGTTGGTAACATTGTAGCTTTACAGATTACTTTTAATGTCAGTATTCATGGTCTCAGTCACAAGGCTGAGTCATTCTGAATGCAATATGAGGACCATTTTTTACAATGTGGTTCCCAAAGGATAATAAAGACTTTTTTGGGGGGTGGGCCTGTCTTGTGATTGATGCTCAGCTCAGGGCTTCACACTGGGACTTCAGTAACTAATGTGTGACATCACCGTGCCTACACCCATCGCTTTTGCCCCACAGATATAAGGGAACATGTGGTCAGGGATGAATGTTACTCTCAAAAACTCAAAAAAAAAATTTTTCATTCCAAATCATAAAATATATGACACCTTGGCATCAGGTACTAACTCAAAAGTTAATATACATAAAACAGGGCCTTTAGTAATACTGTTGACTTCACCTTTGTCCTTTTCTCGAAGGTCGTTGAGGTATTTTAGAAGCTCAGCGTTGGCCTGGACACAATAAACTTCCCTCGTCTGCACGCCTCCCCCACAAAGCCCCGTCAGGTTGCTACGTCGACGGTCTTGTTGGCTCAGCAATGAGTCGATCCGACAGTCGCTCCACTCTGTGGTTCTCCAGGTGTAACTACAAGGTGAACGTGCAACAGCACGGAAGGATGGACAAGAGTGAGCGAGCCAAGCATGGGAGTACTGCAGCGTCAGAATAAGCGCATTTACAGTCTTGTAGTCCACTTTAAACAATGCTGCACATCCACAACCAATGTAGTCTACACAGTCTACAGTACAGTCTACACAGGGATGTGGAGCATCATTTTACATCTGCCTTCTTTCCTGTGGTTTTGTAATGATCACATCGAGTGGTTATGAACTGGTGTATTTTGATACAGCCTGCTTAAAGCTTGCTAACAACTTCTAAGGGAAAGAAAGGAGTGCTGCCATCTGCAGCCCTGGATACTTGCTACATCTTAGATCTGGCATTAATAAAAAAACAAATAGTTAGTCTGGCTGTTTCCGGAGCCAACTAGCAGAGGCAGGCACCATTTAATTGTCTAGTCGACTAGTTGCACATATCCTTAACAGAAACATCCTGAAATGCCAGGATGGGATTAGGATCACGTACACTTATAAGTTGATAAATGCTGAGACTGAGCCATCTGTGAGACTGCTTTTACATTTTTGTGTATGGGTGTGTGTTAGTTTGTGGAATTAGAATATCCTCACAGGCTCCGTCCATTTGTCTTTACTCTGTGTCTGGCACCAGCCCAAGCACTTATACTAATCTGTCTCAATATGCCGTCTCACTTACACACATGCACACAAATAAACACACACAGGCCACCCAGGAGAGCAAATTAGCTGGGTGGTGTGTGTAAAGAGAACTCAGCAGGAAGCATGTGCAGCCTCAGCCAGGTCAATACCAAACACACTGTATTTGTGCCTGAACCTTATATGAATCCCTGCAGTCTTTCTTAATCATGCTGTAACTAAAGAGGTCGGTATCATCACAACATTACATTACTGTGAAACATGAGCTCCTGTTGTGCAACCATGCTATGAACCCCACATTTAGACTTTACTCAAAAAAACAAACAAAAAAAAAAAACCCTGTTTACGCCCAGCTGTGCTCCCTGCATCTCTTCCTGATCATCAGGAGGAACTCACGTGGCACAGGGTGGTACAGATTCACCCTGAGGTTCACAAGACTCTGATTCCTCCAGAGGTGGGCACTCCGCCCCCTCGCCCACGGAGAACTGGAGCACCTGTCTGCTCCGAGTCCGATTGCCTCTGGGAGACTCGGGGTTCATGCAGGTTTTGGTGCATGGGCTCCAACTGGTCCAGTCGGTAACCTTGCAGTCCTTGGGGAGAACGCATGACTGGATGGTGAGTGGAAGGTCCCTTGATAAGCACATGCTGGGAAAAGATAAAGAGAGATGACAAAATGTAACTTAGAATATTAATGCTACATAAAATCTGATTGCTAGGCAAAATAAACAAGTTTTACTTTTAGCTCAAACAGGACTACTAATGCTGAATGTATGTACTTGTAATTCAGACCTTTGAGAAGGAAGTATCATCACCCCCACTAAAACCACAGCTTTCCATTCCTTCACTGTGGGATTTATGCAGTTTGATCAAACACCTGAATAGATGTTTCTCTGTCTGTTGTGCCTGACATACTGCTGCTTTACTGTTCATCCATCCATTCATCCACCCTCTTTCACAACCGCTCATCCAATTCAGTGTTGGTTCGGGGGGTACAGGCTATCACTATTCTCTTTAAGGTCCACAACAGTGAAATTATCAAGTTCACACTAGTATTTCCATTATTTACTGTGTGAAAGGGAAAAAATGGGAGTGAAGTAGCAAGCAAACTAATCTCAGATGTGTTCTGTTTAGATCATTCACTCAGGCTTTGCTTTACCTTCCTGTTAGCTTGGTGATGCTGTGACACCATGAGTGCAGAGGGTTACTGCATTTACGACTGTCACTGCATCAGCAGACTAATAAAATATCAGTAACTATGTTTCATTTAGGAGGCTAAAGTGGTAGAATTACAAAAAAATACATATCGAGTTTAGTTGACATAAAAGAGCATCACGGAAAGGGAAAATATTTAAGTTGATTTAATAACATGTAATCCAAAGGTTTAAATTTGAAAACATTTCAAACAGCTATAATAGAAATGGCCATGACCATATCAGTGTGAGCCAAAAGCTTCAACCACGCACCGCTCTAAACACAAAGTTTGAGACCGTTCCCCCCCTTTTTAGTTCTGTGTGAGGCCAGTGAGAGCAGATAAGCATAACGTGGTCATCTCAGGCACACACCTCTGCCTGTGCGTGGAGAAGCCCACCCACCTGCTGTCCAAACCTTTTGTTTGGAGGGGGCAACCAAGGGAGCCACAGCTTGTTTCAGACAGTGGATGAACTGAGGGGTTGCAACAAGTATACAATTGTGAATGATGCAAAGCTACTCTAATAGAGTCAAAGGAAAATAAATGGAGCTGGAAACGAGTATAGGAAATCTAGCTTAAGCTGTTCAATTAAAAAAATATGAAGGAATACTGTAAGTCATGCCAATTTATTAGGATAGAATAATCCTGTTGGATATATGTTCACATTCAGCATATAGATACACAATTCTTGCCGAGAATTGTCTAAATGAATGCAATGGTATTTTTTTTCTTAATAAAAAAGATTGCCTATCGACATTGCTGAAAACTGCCTGTAGACTCACTGACTTAATGAATCCACTTAACATTCACTATTATACTTCTTCATCCAAGTTGTGCAGTGTGCAGCTCGCTGACACGCCATTACAATGGAGCTGCCGTATTCAGCCCGCTCTCAACTCCATTTTCACGTCAACGTGCCAAGTTGCCTATCGGTTTCTGTCTTTGCATCAGCAGATGCGTGACACCACACGTGAAGCTTTGAACTTTCCGCCCTTGACTGCCATTAGCTTCTCATTAGCATACACACTGCATAATCAGTTTCACATTAAGAGTTAAAAAAAAAAAAAAAAAGGAGTAGTATGGCCCAGTGTGTATCAATAAGTGTCAAGTGTTATGACAGCCAAAACAACCTCTGATCAATCATTCACAAAAATCTTTTGATCATCTAAACAGTACTTAGATGTAATGAATAACCCGTCCTCTTTGGGTCCCTTCCGAATCATTAGAAATTTGCTCTGACTAAAGCCGACTGCTTTCTGGTACTCGTTCTCAATGTCTCTCCCCTCGAGGCAAAGCAGCTGACGAGCTATTAGTGCTAATTACAGCTCTGCTTCATTTAGAAACCTCTCATTTAGACGTTGCCATCACACTTCACCTCCAGCAACTCAGACTTTTGGTATAAATCAGGAAATGTATGAGCTCAGTTGTGCTGTGTCTTTTATTTTATTTTTTTTCTTTTAACTCCTGTGTCTTCACAGATTAAAACACCTCTGCAGTCTTTGAAGTGCTACTGAAGCGACACTGTGAAAAATCTTAGTTCTGTTTTTCTGCCAAACGCACTCGGTGTGCCGGCTCATCTTGCTTGGGAGGAAAAACAATGAGAAATTTAAACAGTGAATGTGGCGCACCGAGGATGGTGGCTCGATTTCCTGTCTCAGATGGAACTTCTTGTGTTTTTAAAAAGCCCCCTAATGCAGCCAGTGACCCATTTTCTCAGCTGCTGGATCCTTTTGAGTCTTTGCCGTTTGTTGTGTGTATGCCCGAGCATTTTGGTGGAGATTTCAAAGTTGTGAAAAGAAGTCATTATTTCTTCATCTCAGTCATTCAGACAGAATGAGGACACAATCAAATTTTATTTAAATAAGTAAGATGATGTCTGAAAAGTGCCGATTCTTAAGCCTGTAGGTTTAAAACAGCTGGTTTCAATAATGGACTCCGACACCTGTACACTTGATACTTGAACTTTATACATTAAAACAGAGTTCCTCTGAAATGGTCAAAAAACATAACTGATGTGGGTCAAGTGATTAAAGCAGCCTTTTCAAACAATTTAAAGCCTCAAAAAAAAAAATCTGAGAGAAGCTGTAGTGCCAAAAAAGACAGGAAACAAAATGATCCCATCCACGAGTGACTTTCTGCATCAAATGAAGTAAGAAATGAGCCCAATCAACAGGACAGAAGCAGAAGTTATAAGAAATTGGCCTGTTTAGGATGAGCCGAGGGCTACGGAGAAAGAGGCGACTCTCTGACAGATGTTCATCAAACAAAATTGTAAATGAAGTGAGCAAGATGTTTGGAGAGCGCCCGGTCCGCAAACGACTTTTTTTTTTATTTGCTGCAGTGGGAAGTTCGTTCCACTTTTTTTTTTTTTTTGCAAGTGGGGAAAAAAAAAGAAGCTATGAATATTTTAGAACAAGAAATAAACAAGTCAAGGATTAATATTTATGTTCCTAAGGGCATGTGAGTTGTTTTCATGGCTCCTTTGAAATATTTGATCCCAGTTAGTGCTGAGAGTTTGGCGCAAACAAAGCATTAATGAATAGATTTAGTACATAATTGATTAAATCTTAGAGTACACGTGGCGTGTGACTGAAATGTGATATGAACAGAGACGTGCACTACTGACACCGTCACCAAATCCTTCTGAGAGATCAGAGCCGTCGCGAAAGCCCCGAGTACAAGTTTGAAGAGAGCAGCGATGACATTTTAAGTTAATGTCAGTTGAGGAACAGTAAGTGAGAAGATAGATCCAACAAAGCAGCTCTTTGGAAGAATAATTGACTGCTTTACAGTCGTGTAATAAAGATATCAAAAGGTTTATACATGTTGCAGAGTTACTGACACCTGTTGTTTTTTTCTCCCACCACAACTTAAATTAAATTGTCTGGACTGTGTGCACAACATCTATGGATCTGTAAGATCTTCATGAGCACAACCTTTGAAGAACCAATAAAGTACAGCCTGTTTACAATGTCAAAGTTAGTACATGCACTCGAGCAGTGAAACTTAAAACTTTTCTGTTTTCTCTGTGATTTCTGTGTTGCAGATAATATTGCAATAAAATCGAGTTTTACTAAAAGTGTAGCTCGCAGTCATCGTCTTGAACACTTGGCGTGAGGTTTTCAGAGCTGTATGAAGTTATTATTTTTCTCGTCTTGTTCAAAATGTATGTTTTCGGTCTTGGCTGATTCAATCGCACGAGCATCATCAGCAGCCGTCTCCACATCCCCCCCCTCAAACCATGACACACATATTGGCAGCGGAGGCCCGTCTGTTTCCACTCTATTCTTTCTTGTATGTTTTCACCACGGGCAGCTGCGACTCAGAAGGTAGAGATAGATCATCTACCAATCAGGAGGTTGGTGGTTCGATCCTCTAGTCTGCATGTCAAAGTATCCTTGAGCAAGATACTGAATCCTGAGTTGCCCCCTTTGTCGCATGAGAGTGTGAATATTAGATTAAAAACACTTAGGCATAGAAAAAAAAGCACTTGCATGAATGTGTGTGTGAATGAAGCTTGTAGTAAGGTTTCCTGTTACTGCTCAAATAGAGTACAAAAGCACTTAATAAGTACCAGTCCACCAAGATCTATCCTTCCATTTTCTTCTGCTTATCCTGTTCAGGGTTGTGGGGGGGGGGGGCTGGAGCCTCATGCAAAGTCCACACAGAAAGGCCCGGGTTTAAACCCAGACCTTCTCGATGTGAGGCAGCAGTGCTAACAGCCACTCCGCCATGCTGCTGTCCACCAAGTTAATAATGCTAAATAATCAAGAAGGAACCCAGTTGTGGTCTTGCAAATAGTGACCCTGTGAGAACCCAAGTCTGCAAAATCTTACAGTCTGTGATGAAAAACTTAGAAGTCTTTAAATGTGACAGGGTACCAGACTTTAGTTCAAAGTGTTCTAGATCCATAATAAACAGAGAATAAACTGTTCTGTTCTATGATGAGGTCATTGTTAACAAACTAATTTAAAAAAATGATAAGAAACTAAACTGTTATGAGACAACAGCATTTCAGCACATGCTTTCCCTCTTCTTCATGAACCAAACCCTGCTCAAATGTGATTGTAGTCCATGTGGAATTGACCAAACAGAAACTAGAAAGCTTCTATGACCACAAATTGTGTCCTTCCCCACTGATTCTGCACATTCACATCTAGTAAAATAGCCAAAAATCCTCCTGGAGGGTTCAGATGTACCCGCTACATGGTAGGAACAAAAGATGGTGGAATACAGCTGTTTATTCGAAGGATCTGACATTTAACTATAACTAAACTGCAAAGTATTGTGCCTTTGAGCCAACACAAAGAAAATAATGACTTTTATTAATGGACAACAAACAGGACAAAGTTTTGCTAGCCTTTATGGTTGGTGCTCAGTGCAGGTCTCTGTTCTAATGCAAAGTATGTTTTCCTGTTGTGTGGTCACATGTGTTTAAAAAAAAAGAGAGATGCATCTTCCTTTATTCAGACAACACTGATGTCACTTGAGCTGCAATTATAGAGCGAGCAGAAAAACAAAGCTGCGTGTTACTATTTCCATGCGTATGCATACAGGCGTGTTGTGGAGAGATGAATGCATTCAAACCACAGGCAGGTAGCAGGCTCTCCATAGCCTCTTGGTGGTATTTACGTCTGGTAAATGGACTGGACTTATCTAGAGATTTTCTAGTGTTGTCGTCTAAAAGCACTTTACTTTGCACTCATTCACACACACATTCACACAGCCCTTTTTATACTATACAATAAACAACAGTGGTGCACATCAGAGGGGTGGGGAGCATTTTTGGAACCTTTTTACTTGCGTGGACTGCGGAGGCTGTTAGTGTATTTGTTATTCACCGCTGCTGTCAACATCAGGTTTCCAGAATAATTAAATGTTTTAACTAAAACTGCATCGCAAAATTATTTTAATTTCCTTTTTAAAAACGAAACTAGTTTATGCAATATTCCCAATCTTGTTTTGTCCTTTTCTTTCCATCCCACAGGGGATGCAATAAAATGACAATACGAAAGGTTAAATGCTATTTTAACATGCCAGAAATAAATCACCTTTTCACAAACTCGAGCAATATTCAGTGCTTCAAAATTTAATATAAAATAACCTCAAAATGCAACCAAATAAATGAATAAAAAACAGGTGGCTACAGTATGTCCACACTTGTCAGATTAAGAAAAGTCTGCTTTAATGACGAACCTCTGCCTTCTTTTTAAAACTATTTCCAGGATTTTTTTTAGTGAGTTTCCTGCACAGTATGGCGAACTGCTGCCTCTAAATCCTCTTCATTTTTCTCTGACTTCGCTAGCTGCAGATCTCACTAAAATAGCCCAGCGTTGCTTGGTAGCACACTGAAAAGCTATTCACGGATCAATGTAGATCTATAGCCACAGCAAAAAGAAAGTGTAGCCCCCAAATTCTAAAGCTTTACTTATCAGGACATAATAAAAGCAATCTGGTTCTTAGCAGGTCTTACAATTAAGTAAATGCAGCCTCAGATAAACAGCATATTACACTGTATCATTATTTATTTAACAGAAACGGGGCCAAAATGCAGAAACAGTATAAAAAGGGGTATTTTTAAAAAAAAAGCAGTTTAGCCAGTCTGAAGAGTTCAAATGTTTAATGCAATGCAAAGGAGGAACGACATCAGCAATGATCTTTAAGCAATTGTTGCTCATCAATCTGGGAAGGATTATAAGAGCATTTCTCATTCTACAATGAGAATGATTATTCACAATTAAAGACAGCTGACAATCTTTCCAGGAGTTGATGTCCCAGCAAATTCAGCCCAAGGTCAGACTGCAATGCTCAGAGAAATTGCAAAAACACCCACGAGCGATATTTCAGGATCTACAGGCCTCAGCTAGCATGTTGTTCATGACAGCACAATTAGAAAAAGGCTTATGGCTTGTTTGGAAGTGTTGCCAAGAGGAAGCCTCTTCACGCGACAGCATAATGATCCCATGCACAGCAGCAAATCTACAACAGAAGGGCTGAAAAAGAAAAGAATCAATGGTCAAAGTCCAGAACTCAACCTGAGTGAAGTGCTGTGGCAGCTGAAAATAATTGACTGAACTTAATGAAATGAAGCAATGCTGTGGGGCAAAATTCCTGCACAATGATATGAGAGACTGGTAAATGATTACTTCAAATTATTGCTGCTAAAAGCGGTTCTACAAGCTACTGAATCATTGGGTGCACTTAGTTTCTCACACACTGCTTTGGTTTGATTGTTAAATAAATTTGGACACAGCACATTATGTGTTATTGTTCATCTGAGGTTGTATTTACCCAAGTTTAAGCTCTCATAAAGAGCATGCATATATTATATATATATAATTTCCTGATATGTAAAATATTGGAACTGACAGTGGGTGTAATTTCTGTTTTACCATGACTGTAATTTCCACATGAGCCGAGTCACTGAAGTTGTGATTATATTGTTTCAACTTGCAATGAAAAAGTAACTTTATCTTACAGTAGGCATATCTGTTATTAACATAGCATTAAGCACTTTCAAGTAAAAAGGTAAATTTTGTCCTCACCCAGGACAAAAAATAAGCCAGCAGCAACAAAGATGTGCAGACCAGATGGGGGGGAAACAGCAAATCACACCTAGCATACAACACTTGTCTTATCCAGCACACACTCACACACTGATGGATGCATGGGGGCAATTTAGGGGTTCAGTATTTTGTCGAAGGACACCTTGACATGTGATGCAGATAAGCCGGGGACCTTCCAGTGACCTGCTGTAAAACCTCAGCCGCAGTCACCCGGCTTGGCTTTTTGATTTTGTTACGGCAACGCAATCACGTCAGATCTTCCCAGGATGCAGAATGTGGGCAAGTGTAAATGAGCTCATTAGGGATAATGAGTGATAATATCAATTAGCCAGTCAGAAAAAATAGTTTCTCCCTGACAGAGTCTGTGGGAGGGACATTAGACTTTAGCACTGCCTGATATTTACAGTGGAACAATAAGCCTGATGTGTACTTAACAGTTCTGAGAGCAGCATACTGCCATCCTCTCTGTGGTAATTAATCATGTTTAAAAACACACCGTAAAAGGTTTCTGTTAGTGATTCCCTTCTGTCAGATATAACGATCTCTAGCAGAGAGGGGAGCAAATGTCTGATGGGCAGTTCAGGCAGGAGCCAGAGTGAGTGAGATGGAGTTGAGAGCTATTTGATCTATCTTATTTTGAGTCAGACAGTGTAGCTCACAGCTATAATGTCAGGGCAAAAGATTAGATTCCCCATCGGCTTAGCAGGATAAGTGGAAGCACTCATACAGTTACAACATGTATTTTGGATAAAAGTACCGACTGAAGGTGTAATTTAGTGACCTATTTGAGTAGTGATTTGTTTGATATAGTTCCAATTTTTCCCTTTATGATATTGCTTTACAATTACTTCTTTTATCGCCCATTCACAATGGATGTGTCTCTCAAACCAATTTCTTTATCTACATCTTTAGACATTTCCCTTAGTAACTTGACTCTTAAATCACACATAATAATACTAGATTGTCCACTTTTGTGTTACACGCCCATGCAGTGTTGTTCTGCAGTTCACGCTAAGCAAAAGAAGATGGAGATTTCCATTTGCAGTAATTGCCCCGGTCCCTACTATGTGCATAATTGGAAAGCTGGAAGCGGGAAGAGGAGCAGGAGGAAGAGACGAGAACAGAGCAGAGCAGAGACGACACACATGACAACAGATCTGACACTGATGAAGTCACGAAACAGCAAGAAAAGGAGGAGCTGGAGTGGAGGTGGGTTGCAAAGCAGCTTGAAGTGTGCAGCAGGGAGAAGCAGCTTAAATAGAGAGCCCTCTGTAACAACTGTGACTGCGCTTGGCTTGCCTGGGCTAAAGATATGCTCAATTTCAGTGTTGATTTACTGTTGAACACTTCAAGGTCTCACGGCAGTTCATGAAGTAGTCACAGCTTTGAATGGATCGATTCATCGCAACACAATTGCTACAGTGTTTGTTTTTTTGTGTTCTGGCACATGAATTTCCCCAACATTATTTTCATCAGTCTGCTCTTGTATGTACCAATTGGTGTCCATGTACAAGAAATGAATATTTTCCACTTTTAGAAGACAAAAAAAGTGGAAGTGGGGCAAATCAATCAGCAATCAAATCAATCAGATTTTCACACATCATTTTTGGGCCGACAGGTAAACAGGCAGCACAACACTTCAGGAAAAAGTTAAATCTCAAACAAACCTGCTGACATTTTGGTCATGTCATTTATACTGGGCCATTTAGCAGGCGATTGGCTTTTAGAGTCATGTGATAATTTACTTCCTGATGTCATAATTTTTTTGATAATATGACGAGGAATAAAAGCAGAGCAGTACTGATTAGCACTGTCGCCTCTTCGGGTCTGAATCCATCAGCTGGCCGGGGCCTTTCAGTGTGGTGTTAGCATGTTCTCCTTGTGCCTGCGTGGGTTCTCTCCGGGTACCCCGCTCACCGCCCTATGATAGTGGAATAGGCTCCAGACCTCTCACAATCAGATTGGATAATAAAATGGGCATATGGATGTTACAAGTTCTCTCCTGAATATTTCCGTACTGCATATAAACTTATTCAGAGGAAACACTTTAAGCTAAAAATCATCATTCGGTCCAGCACGTGTCATATACTGAGTACAGAGAACCAATACGTCTCTCTCTGAGAAGGCAGCTTTGATGGATTGCACCCGCTGGCAGGAAGAGGTACACATTCAAGTCCAATGAAATGCAGAGTGGCAGGGGAGCCACGTTTAGCCTCGTGATAGTGTTTGGCTGTGACATACACCATATTCCTCAAATTCCTTTTTAGAGCACTCACTGTTTGACTCATCCACATTAGTATGTAAGCATTAGATAGATTACTGATGCTGTATCATAATTAATGAACTGCTTGAGCAACACTTGATTTGTTTCTGCAGACTGTGCCTTTAACTCATATATTCAGCTTACCATAACCTCGTTCCTTCATTGTTTGGCGAGAAAAACATGCTTTTGTGGACAATTTGAACGACGCTTGATTTGCTCCATTTTTCATGAAACATATGATTTGAAACCACTGGGCAAAACACTGAAAATTGCCATATTTTGAAAAATACCACACAGAATCATAGTTCATATTGATCTCATGTCACAAAAAGGAGTTTTTCTTTTCCACTTCCATCCTCAGAAGTTGACGTGAAATACAATGTACGGGGAGTTGTGCCTCATTGCTCTGACAGCACAGCAGTGACAAAGACGCAGCGGATAAACATCTTCCCCTGCGTGTCACTCCATGACAGGGTGAAGGAAAACTTTCAGAACAAATTTGGCTTCCTGCTTAGTTGTTAGAAATTCACCGGCTGAAGGACAAGTCTACCTAAAAAAAAATAAAATAAAATAAAACAAAACAAAATAAAAGCTACATGAAATTCTAAGGAGTGGTTGACCTTCCGGCAAAAATAAAGAGATAAAAATACAAATACATAGCAGGATCAATAGTTAGCAACACAAAGTAAATGTGAAACAGACACACAGTACTGATTACATTAGGCAAAAGGACTGAAAGGCAGGAGGTACATGCTTTAGTTTAAAAATACAGCAAAAGTATTTTCAATAACACCCAAGTGTTTAAAAACTGTACAGGGCAAAAAAAAAGAGACAACAACAACAATAAAAGAACACACACACACACATCACCTTAAAAAAAAAGTTGCCACTCACTTGCGTCCCACGGTGCTCCCGTTCCTGTGGATGCAGGTCACCTCCCGAGTCTGGTAGCCCACCTGGATGTCCCAGAAGGGACTCTCTTGCCGATTAAGGCGGTTCCTGGTCCGCTTCTTCTGGATAAGCTCCCTGGTCTCTGGATCTTTTACTCCTGCCCTCTCCCTGAGCCCCTGCCCTTTACCTTTCCTGCGTTTAGCTTGGCGTGCTGTCCGAGTCTGCTGGAGGGCACAAGGGCTCCACGGTCCAACCCTGAGACTGTACATGCCCTCTGGACCTGTGCAAGGCCCTGGCTTACAAGACTGGAACTCAGTAAGGTTGGGACAGGCAGCACCTCCAAAAAGCGGAGGAACCAGGACACTGCGTACTCTGTTCCTGAGGCCTGTTCCACATGTTTTGGAGCAGGACGTCCATGGCGAGTACTCAGAAACCACACAATCCTGAGGGCAAGGGATCAAACATGCCTGCTCTAGACGGGGCTTGGGTTCAAAGTACTCACAGATGGCATCCTCTGCTGGAGAGCCGTCTGACTTGAGTATGCAGCCCACCTCCCGGGTCTGAATGCCCTCTTCGCCTCCACTGCACGTGAACAGCCGTGGGGCCCCAAAGGTCCTTGCTGATACTGGCACACATTCGTTCCAGGCACCCAGTTTCCAGTCATAAAGGTCCTTGTGCCAGTCGCACACACGGAAACAGTTTCTCTGGTTTGAGGGACGCTGGGCCTGGTCACAGTTGGTGTGAAGTGTTGTCCAGCCATCCACATGGGCACACCAGACTGCCCGGCTTTGGCTGCCACCCAGGCCACAGTCGCTGCCCATACATCTTCCCCATGGACCTGGGAAGGAAATGAACAAGCTCAAATCACAATGAAGAAATATAAAATAATAACTCGTTCAGTTTTAAATAAAAAGAAAAGCACCCAGTGGCATTGTAAGAAAACTTGAGGAAATTCTAAACACAATAAAGATACAGCTAAAAAGAAGCAGGACATTATATTAGCAGAAAAAAAAAACTTTAGTACTCCAAGTGGATGAAGTAAAAAACAAAAATAATATAGTGTGGAATTGTCTGAAAGTGTAGCATGAACAAATAAGCCATAGTTACCCTAATAATGATTAATGGAAGACAATAATGCCACTTCAAGTGTACCTTTAAAGCAGAAATCCATATGCAAGCATCACTTAATCAAATGTTTGAAACTTAATTCTAAAGAAAGATGGAAAAACCTTCTCAACTGAGAAAAAAGCACATAATGCATCTTCAAAGATGACACCGTGAATTCACAGGCTCCTTTAATATGACCCTTGATGTAAATGTGCTGAAACGCTGTCAGCAGATGAAGTGTGAGTGCAGAAAATATGTCATATTAAATAAAAATAACCTGTCGCCTTGATTTCGCATGACACTTGGGTCAAACACAGCGGTTCTTGCTGCATGGCAATAACCGGTTGCCTGCCAAGGACGTGGTGGTCGGGGAGTGATTAGGCAATGCAAACACAATGTGCAAAAGCAGAGATTATAGGTGATTAAAGGCAAGTGTCTGCAAGCCAATTTGCAGGGGTTGGGAGTTATCTGTGGCATTTATCAAAGTGTATTGGCAACCAGCAGAAATTGCCACAAACATCAATAAACGTATTTATCGGTATGCAAGTATCGGGCAAAGCCTTCCCTTAGTCTCATTTACTTAATGGCAGCACAGATTGAACAAACAGTCCATAACAGGGCTACAGGAGGGGAGAGGTTGCTGTACATTTGATTTAACAATTAAATATACAACCAGTATTGATTCAGGAATACCTGCATGGAACCTCAAAGAAAAAGAAACAAAAACAAAAATGGAAGATATTTTATATTTTTCTTACTGTCTGTCATGACATGACATAATCTTGTCTATTTGGCTGACCAAAGACAAATCTTACAAAGAAAAACCACAGGGGCAAAATGTATGTAAAGGATTCTATTTGACAGCCAACTTCTACTTTTTTTTTTTTTTTTTAGCATGCTACTAAAAACCTGACCTATCCCTAAGTGGTTTACTGGTGGATATCACTCGCCTGCAGCCAAAATGCTTTTGAAATAAATGTAGCCAAATGTTACCAATTTTGGGTCGCTGGAACTGAAAATGCTTAAGACTGTCAACCATAATGCTGTTTGGTCAGTTCAAAGATCAAAAGTTCTTAATGGAAACCAGAAATGACTAAAACACATTTTGACCCCTGAATGTTGGGGGGGGGGACCTGCCCAAATTGGGGTAGTTGCTAATTTTCAGATGGCCACTCTTCCTAAACTATTTATCCAATTTTTATTAAATTCAACTTTTATGAATTGGAACTGTATGAAGTATGAAATACAATTTTCAAATTTCACCTCAATTTGACCTCTGCTCTGCCCACGGATCTGACCTTCCTAGTAGCAGGAAGTCCATAATGCTGCAGAGTCATGTCTTTTTAGGCCTATTAAAATATCCTACAAGTAATATTTTCCATTTTCTATCACAATGCACTCTCAAGAGTACTTACACCAGGGAAATGCATGTAACCTTTGCATTTCCTCCAATCAAATAAGTTTGGTTGTGGAGAAATCCATAGACAGAGTAACCAACGTGTCATAATGTTTTGGATAATTGATGAAAGTGACATTTTGCAGTGCCACAACATCCCATCTCGAATCAACATCCTAACCTGGTTTGGACTCTAAATATTTAGTGTAGTTTTTTTCTCTGTGAATTGATATCAAATGACTGATTTGCATTCTAATATGATGTTTCATAAGTCCTTTCTGTAGAGACCTTTGTCTGATTTTTAAATTGTTACAATGCTGTAACAATTTTTGCAACAAAATAAAAAGTGAAATATATCATATGAAGTAACTGTAAACAGACATAAGCTTACAATTTGTGATTAAAACTCATCAAAAATTGTCATATCTGGATTCATTTTGACCAGCATGTTTACAGGTTAACTTGTTATTGCTCATTCCTTTGTAGAGCATCAGTGAGCCACACTCTAGCATACTCCTTCACCACAAGGAACAGAAATATCCATTAGCATACTGAAAGTCTTCACTAACCCGCTGCTTGAAATAGTTCACCAACAAAAGAAACTATTTATTTCTGTTTGCTAAAATATATGGTGTCCAGACTTTTTAGGAAAGACAGTTTCTACCTATGGAACTGTAGAGGCAATAAAATAGTTTAATCAATTACTTTGTCTCTTTTCCTAATCACTTTTGACCTTGAAGGAACGCATCGACATGGAAAAGTAAAGGAGAAATGAAGGACAACTTAAAGGGACTTTGGTAAAGTAATGAAATGCCATGCTGCACTCACACTGAGTGGCTTAATAATGTGGTGGATGGCAGTGTAGAATAGTCAGAAATGACCAAACAAGTTCTTAGTTTCTTAGCCACAGGTCTTAGACCTTAAAGGGGCTCCATATTTATTTTCTTGGACTCTGCTAAACCAAAGTGTTTGCATATGGGTGGAGTTTGTGTGTCTGAGATGATCATATTAGGAATATCCCCTCTGACAGAGCCTAGAGCGGAAAACTGCCTGAAGCTGAGTGTTTAAAGCAGCCTGAAGCCTGAGCCTTTGGTTCACAACCTGACCTCATTATTTTAAACTTTTGCCACACTTACTACCAGCATGCACCATTGTAACAGTATAAATATGACAGAAAAATAAGGAAAATTTCCCATTTAATTGAACTTAGGAAAAAAAAAGAACAGAGGGTCTAAGAAAACTTAGCTGACACTACTAAAACCATCTTAACCCATTCAGCTTGACTCAGCTGGTACACCAAGGAGGCTGGAGAATACTAATTAACACAGGGCGGCTGCACTCTGACCGTTTTATCCAAAGGCTATTGATACTACAAAGGAGAAGAAATCAAACTAATTGGGAAGCTTCAGTTGAACCCCACATTAACCCCTGAGCCAATTGATTACTATCCATGGCTCGGGGCTGACTGGACTCTTTGCAGACAGAGACGGACAGTAAGGGTGAGGGCACGTCTTGCTGACCTAGGTCCAGATAAAAATCCTGCCCGGCAGACAATCAGAAGCACAATTTAAAAAATGAAAGCCTCTGATGAGGCTCCCTGTAGCCTCGTCTCCAATGTCAGCAGCTAATATGACAGACAGGAGTCAGTGTGATGCATCATACACAAGAGCCTTAAAGCATATTCGAAATGGCTGGTTTACCCCTCGGTGTGTCAACACAACATTTGATACTAGAGATCTCTGCCCACTGGGCATCTACAGGCCCAGCTCCCATGACTCATTAGTGGAAACTGTGGACCCGAGAACAAGAAGTGAATTTAGCATTCCCAGTGTTTTCAGGTGTTTGGAGTCCATGAGCCTTATGTGATGCTTATTTTTAATCCAATAATTGAAACTGTGGACCAGAAGTTGTTTTCTTCACAATACAAACTGTCAAAGACAAAGAATGTTATCTCGAGAGCTGATATTGAGTTTTCAGGCAGGGAGAAATAAAATGAATGCAAAACTTAAAATGCAAGAAAATCAGACGGGATCTCTGGCACCAAAATAAAATGCATCCTACTCAAATCTAATCTACCCAGACAGAAGTTATCTCCTCTAAGACTACTCTCTGGCACTACCCTTCAACGCTCCTCAAGCTTAGGCATGTGGTGTTAAAGAGTGAGCAAAGGTCAAAATGCTTTCCATATTCAACATGATCTAAGCAGAAACAATGCGAGTCTTGTCTGATGCTGTATCCTGACTTATGCATCTTACTCTGCTTCTCAGATGCCGAGACATTTTGCTATGTCTGATCTGCACAACTGCTCCCATGTTCTGTCACTCTGTTCAGACACAAAGCTGGAATGAGGCCCTTTTTTCTCCAAATGTAAATCAATGTGAAAGTTGTGTAGCCTACAGCTAACTTTTCAATATTGCATACAGGCTGACAGCTTCATTTAACATTCTGAAAACAAAGTGTGTTTCACCTCCATTTATCACAAAGTATTCACAGAATGATCCATTACTGTCACTGCGTTATACATGACATGTTTTGACAAATGTCTGATTAGTAATCGTTTGACACCAAACAGAAAACCAGCGGTTATACAAAAAAAAAAAAAGACTTGATTTTGCTGAAGAGACAGTTTTACTTTGGTGATTAGGCAAATCACTCTACTGTGTTCCATTTATATGATATCTTACTGGATTTAACTTGACTTTAGAAGATAAATACACAAATGGGAGCCCACATTTTGGTGAAACTTAACATTTGCAAGCACTGTGACACTGCTGCATAAAGTGCACTTGATCTTACATCGGCTAGACCACTAAATCTATAACCTAATAAAGCAAAAACTACCTCAGAGTTTCCCCCCTTCCTTTTAGTGTAAAGATGTTTAAGTACACATTTAATCTTTGGGATTTCTTAAGCGAGACAACACTTTCACCAAAAATAGCTACAGAAGTAAAGCAAAAAGCTACATTAGTCTTCTGGCTTACAATTAAAAATAAATGCATAAAACTACAGAAAAGGTCCCGGCAGCTCATTACCTGAACCTTTATACTGTACTTTAAAAGAACGAGTGCAGAGCAACAGGAAAAACTGGAACTTTTCTGTTCTTTAATGGAACACCAATAATATAAAAGACTGAATAGTTTTATCTAATTTGGTGTCGAATGCCAGGCCATGGGTGATGTCTAAAAGTGATGGAAACAGAAGAGTTTGTGCCCCCTCCCCCCCTTTTATAATTTTCACATTTCTGGTTCTGGCTCCTGGGTCATGTTTAACTCACTGTAGCTGCAGCGATGAATAGCCAAAGTTAAAATGTTCTTCAGCATGCTCCAATGAAGGCTGAAGCATTAGATTTTTTTTGACATGGCCAAAATAAATTGGTGGACTGGAAACTTGTCACCTTTTCCCTCAAGATTTATGCAAATGCTACCTTTTCGCCTTTGTCTGATTTCTCATACAGTTTTAAGTATTAAATATTTTAGAAACATATTTGATTTATTTCAGAGCTGGCAACGGAGAAAACAAAGTACTGAAATTAGCTCCCTGTGATCCTGGCTGAGCATGAAAATATGCAGATTTAAACATTACTCGGTGTGTTTAAAGCAGTCAGTCACAGTAATTATACTTTATTTTTCTCTTATTTTTTTAAGCAACAGACATAGCGTTACCACAATGAGCTCTACTGCTTTCCTCTGCTCTGATTGCCACTGCTACTTCAAATAAAAACTACATCAAAACCCTTAAATGCCCACATCATCAGTGTGATATGGGCATTAAATGTGGAGCACACACACCTGAAAGAATTTTGCTTTGAGAAATTTACAATACAAACAAAAACATCTAACTATGAGATACACCTGCCACATCCAATAAAGCATTGGAGCAGCTACAGATGTATGTTTTGGAAATTTGTTGATATTTGTTAGATATGTGCGCTCAACCAGCCACCTCTCATTTGCTTTGGAAGGCAAATTAAAAATGCATGCATGTCTGGGGCAGCGACCTCTGTCAGAGTGCCTGTGTTTCTGCTATATAAGCCGTCACCACGCCATAGTAAGACACGACCAGCACTGTAAGAAGGTATGAGGTGGTGGCCGGTGACAGAAGGGCCAGTCAGATGACCTGCATGATTAATGTATGAGGGAAAGTGTGGTAAGAGCATAATGAAGATAGGAAAATAAATTTAAGCATCATAGTGATGCTATATGAGGTAAAGGTCCTGATGATGCGAGTTTTTTAAAAAGGACCCAAAGTGGCAGATAACAAAACCAAGGAATGATTTCATTTCAAGCTAATCAAGGCTTAAAGAGTCCCAGAAACACAAAGTCCTGCATGTAGGTTAAAAACAGTGCAAAAAAAACAGGCAGGAGCAAAGTTACAAAACTCTAGAGATGAGTTTGAGGTGGACACAGCCACAAGAGACACTCTCTCCCTGGCCGCATCCTCCCACTCAAGGCAGCCAAGACATACAATCTATCCAGTGCAGCCTGGGTCTCCCCCAGGGCCTTATACCTGTAGGACATGCCCAGAACACCTCACCCGGGAGACATTCATGCGACATCCTAGTCAGAAGCCTGGACCACCTCCTTTCGATGTGGAGGAGGAGCAGCACAATGCAAAACACAAAAGGCAAACCACAGTGTGACACACCTGTGACTTAGGCCACTCCCACCCCTCCAACTACTTAATGCAGGCACTGTAGGTCTCTAAACTGGGACTATATTGTCACAGCTTGTGAGTAACAAGGAGACACGGGTGGCATCTAACAAGACTGCATTATATCACATCCTGTTTTATGGTATTGGATCGAGAATTACTCTGATTTCCACTTCTGGTTCTGTTTTTTCATAATTCATGACTGCATTGACCATGGAAATATAATTCCTTCTTTCAGAGCAATGCAAAAGCCAAAGGTGCATTAATATGCAGAAAATTAAAAAACTATAAGGCACTTTGAAGATGAAAAAAAAAACAAAAAACCTGAAAGTCACCAAAAAGAAAGGAAATGATCTGCGGGCACTTCTACCTAACTTCAATCATAATAAAATTATCTATTCTCTGTAATAGTCAGGCCCCAGCAGGTCTCCGGGGAGTCCTCGGGCCTCAATAATGGGATCTTTCCTCCAAGCTCTATATGTGAAGTGCAATATCCTCACTGCTGAGGTGAGAGTCTGATCTCTGACTGGGCCTCGAGTGTCTATTTAATGAACAGCTTCTTTGTCCCCGCGGGGTCAGCTTCACTAATGAATGGGTCACTGTACCGCTCGCTCTCGTTCTCTCTGCTTGTGTTTGTTTATTATTTCTCAAATCCGCAGCAACTGGCTCACGCACTCAAAGACAGGACCGCTCTCTCGGCCGGGGTTGAGGTTCATCTCAGGATCATCTCTGCTGTCTGGCTGCCAGTTCACTGTGATGTTATAGCCAGTGAATGTGTCTCGCTATCATGTCTAACCATATGAAAAGGGTCAAAGCAAACATGAGCTGGTTTGCCGCAATCAGTAAAAATGAGGTTTTCTTGAGACACTCAGGGTCAGCGCAGTCTTATATATGTGGAAATTTAGCGGCAGCTGAACAATTAAGAAACTGCCGCAGCAGCAGGAGAGCATCTGCATGCTGTAGAGTAACACGAACCAGCAGTCTGAAGGGTAAAAGTGAGGTAATGTATACAATGGGTAAGCCTCGGGACTCAGAGCTGGCTCTCCCACACAGTCCCAGAGAAAGGGAATCAATTCAGTCAACTTGTCAGATCGAATCAAATCTCAGAAAGATGACTTTACACAGGTCTGATTTAATGGACCACTACATTTGTTTCATGGATATGGCTAGTCATAAACAACCCTTCTTTTAGCATTTTCATAGTATTTTAAGGTTTGTAAAAGTGCATCACTCAAATACTGCACTTGAAAGCTTTTTCATGATGAAGAACACCGACAGTGTTTTAAGTCTCATGCTTGGAAATTGATTCATCAGTTCCACAGCAGCACTGCAAGATGTCAGTTTGATTATATAAGCTTGAGGTTTTTTTCTAAGCTCCAACACTGCACTTGTGCTGTTTGAGTTGTTGAAAGGCTCCTTTCTAAGAGTTCAGCTCTCTGTGTAGCATCACAGTTTATACAGAATTAACCGTTTGAACTACAATGGGATAATTGCACGTTTGCATAGCCTTTGGGAGAACTAAGCATTACCACATTGAACTTGCCATGTTGAGTCACATTAGGCTCCACAGAGCATTTGTTTGCCAAGAGCTACAAAACAAATCTGCACAAGGCAAAGGCCAAATGTGCATTGTTATTGTGTTTAAAGAGCACAGCCAGCTATAAATACTGTCCCCAGACAGAAAGCTATGCCATTCATATCATGCCATTTCTGGTGGGGCATGGTCAAAAAGTAATTATTTACAGCACCAGATGGACATCAGGCCTATAGGTCTTAATGGGCCACAGCGTGCCTCAAAGGTTACTGTGGAAAAGAGCAAAGTTAAAGCAGAATAGAAGAGGGCCAAAGGCTAGCACTTAACATCTGAAGGAATACTTTGAGCGGCTTAGCATTCATGGATGATTGTTAACCGTGGCCTGCCTTCAGTGTGATTGGTGCCCAGGGCTGTGCAGCACTAAGCCACATTGACTAAAGCTCTCCGCTCACACTTGATCTAAATTTCATTAACTGTAATACCATGATTGTGCTTGCATGGCTTCAAGGAGCTCCTCTGACTCCTTATTCATCACGTCCAACAGAAGCAGGCATTTCAACAAGTCACACAATATGAAATAAGTCCTCTCCATTTTCATCCGGGCCCCTTTCTGCATGCAACATCTGCATACGCCATATTACAGTTTAATAAGAGCAACAGGGTGCTGCAATCATTTAATACGCATATCAACTTTCATAGCTGTTTCGAATTGAATGTTAAAACTTGTTCTCACATGACACCACTTAGCAACTATGTCATCAATTCTGCCACAGGTAAATAGACATAGATAAAATCAGGTTACTGGCTCGATGGTGATCTAAAGCAGTGCTATTCAGTGGTACTATTTGTGCAGAGCAGCCATACGTCAGCCGACATGCCAGCAGTTCTTCTTTTGGACTGTGCTGTCAGACTAAGGCATTTTTGAGATCCCCATTTGTGGGATCTTGACCTAAAATGAAACCACCTTTTATTATTTTGCAAAAGTGTCACCACTCCACTAGCATATATCTTGATTCCATCACCTTATCGGGACTTTCAAATAATCCGACTTGCTGCTTCTCGTTCAGATCCAGATCTCATTTGTTTTACCATGTTAGCATTAGCCAACTTTTCCCAATAGATGACGAGCTGTTGACATCTGCTTTTTGTCTGGCTGTATTGTCCCTCTTCTTCAGGTGGTGAGCCCTTCTCATTAGCAGTTTGTTGTGGTTTGCTCCGCACAAGAAGAGATTTTCCTCTTCTCTGTTTATCCTAGAGAAGTCCAACATACTCAGCTCAGGAGCCACAGGGTCCAGTCCGCAACAGTGGACGGCTTCGCAAAGAAATCATTAATGATTTCTATTTTCTCAGTAAAATGCACTATAAGTCCTGATGTGATGCAGTACTACACAGCAGAAGGACTGTATAGGAAAGTACCTCTTGATCTCGACAAGTTTGAATCACAAAAAAGTCAAATGCTATTGTTGTAAAGTTTGGAAATACTGCACATGGGAAGATTTTGTGCCTGTAAAGACTCACTGTGGTTTGTACATTTTAATGCACCTGTAATGAGACACACTGTTAAAACTGCACTCATTCCTAAAGACATCTCGGGCTGCTCATTACCTATTTTGTAATACATTTTTGTGTCGAACTGTTTCCACCATCTGGATACTGCACAGATGGATGTAATTTATTTTTTAGGATACAGAATCTGCCTACGTGAGAGTGCTGTACACAGTAAGGGCACAGTAAATCAACAATCATTTACAGCTTTTTGCATACTGCAGAAATAACGCATGGTACTCACAATCTAGTGAAAAAAATGCACGGCCAGAATAATTAATAATCATTCATTTAATATTTATTACTCCATCTTATAGATGAAAAAGGCATTTGCTGCCTCGAAGATGTGGTAGGCATATGTTACTGTTTACCTATCAGTCTCTCATTGCCAAGCCACCTTTTTACATCACTTCTACCTGGAGTGGTGCTTGGAGCGATATCCAACTCCTGGCCGTCTCTGCACATCCTGCAGATTTGTACTCAGCTTAGAACTGCTTTGAGTTCTTATGCTCCAACCACCTGGAATTTTTGCACCCCACGATGCACATTAAAAATAAACTCTCTGGTAATGTTTGATCAGTTTAAATTTATGATCACAAGCCACTTAGCTTCTGTTAGCACCTCTTTTTATGTGATTTGCCTCCAAATCCCACATCCCACCATTCTCTGCTTAACGCATATCTTTTGTTGCTGTTGTGTCTACACTTGACAGCACTGTAAATGTGGGCATGTCCTCAATGACTTTTTTTTTTGGTTAAATAAATTAAATGCATTTTAATAATCTAGATATGGACCATAAGAACACCACCCATGCAAACGATTTCCAACTTCACCTCCAACGCGAGGCTTTCAGCAGGCACAGAGTACCTTTTTTATTACATTTCCATTCATGACGGCAAACAGCATAATCGTGTTTCTAAACATCTGGATTTTAGCCGTGGCATAAGAAACGACAAACAGCAGAGGCAGCCAAAAGTGAGAACTGGATGACTATGTTCTGTTGTTTACAGAGAGTTTGTGTTTTCCTGTTAGCTCACAAACACCCTCAGAGGATGGAAGAGTGACAAGATAAATTAGAGAACATGCTCCAAACCTAAAAAACACCCACATGCTTTGTGGTGACGATAACGCTACTGGCAACAACAAAGAAATTCTCAGAATTCTTTGAGTCAAAGGGTCAGGGCCAGGCACAAAGCCAGAGTGAAACACCTGCAGCTTGGAACACCGCACCACCGTTTGTCACCACAACAACGGCGACAAGAAAGCGTCTGACTTCAAATGAGCCATTCTTGCTTCACAATTTAGACTGCCAGTGTGCTACACAAACAGTTTCCCACAGCTCTAAGGCAATGGTCTGTGTATGAATCTGCCTGGGAAAATGTCAACACTGTCAGACGCCAAACTAAAATTAACTCCATGACACGCCATTATTACACACTCTCTTATTCAGCCGACCGACATCAACAAAATACTTGCATTTTTAAGACAAGTGGGGGGGGGATATAAAAATAATTGCTTTTGTATTGATCAAAATACGGCAGATGTAAGGAAAATCAAATGAAAAATAAAAGCATGCGCAACGTAATTTTCTTCCAATTAAAGCTTTACACGAGGCAATCTGAAAACATTAAAAGCATGCTAATTAAAAACTGATTGGAAAACTAATATCTGACCAACTTCCTTTTATGAGCTGATTAATCACCAAATTCATCAAAAGATTCATTTCCAAAGCAAAAATGCCAAAAACAAGCTGCTTCCAGTGTTTGTTCCCAGAACTGTTCGGAGTTTTTGAACTTTTGGAGGGGTTCTCCGATTGTCCGAGGATAAGCACTACTTACGAGGACAAAATTAAATATAGAATATGAGAGGCCCTTACACACCTCATATTCTGAGTACTAATAAAGCATATGCCACTGTAACTAACTGCACTTTAAAAACTTTTCCACTGAGGCACTGCAGGGGTGAGCACTGCTGTCTCTCAGTGATGGTCCTGGACCCGCTCCTGCTGCCTTCTCCCTGGTATTCTCCTCCAGGTACTCCGGTTTCCTCCCATAGTTTAAAAGACACGCTTGTTAGGTTAACTGGTGATTCTTAAAGTGGCTCTAGGTGCAAATGTGAGCTCGAATGGTTATGTCTATATCCATTTCCATCTAAATTGCATAAGTGGTTAAAAAAAATGATTGAATACTTCAGACAAATCAGTGTTAATTTTAAAAAAACATACCAAAGTTTTTATTGGCCCAGGGGTAAAGTGGGTTGGAGCAAAAGAAATGGGTCTTATAGTATCTGTAGATCCTCATAAAATTAACTATTACCTGAAGAAAGGGTGCCTAGATTGTTTTCTTTTTCTCCACATAATACCATTTAGCAAGATTTCATGGATTTTGTTTTTGATATCTCCACCCACCCCACTGAAAAGCCTTGCAGTGCTCCCCTCTTTCTTTGTGCACCTTTTTAATATTGGAGCACATTTGTAAAATCTATAGATAATATACATGTATAGATGTGAGCATCTTCCTGTGTACCTTGCTTCACATCCAATGCAGGGCTCCTACCACCAACACTAACTGGAGAAGCTTTTCTACTGGCCCAAAGATAATGGGAGTGGTGGGACACAATTACAAGTAAGTAAATGATATGCTATTGATAGCATATTTTAATACTGGGGTACAATTTTATAATCAGTTGCAAAATAAGTTATAATTTAAGTTAATTTGAGGATCCTGCTGGCTATGGTCGTGGATCCCTGTTAGCCTGTAGACCCAACTGTGTCCAGCATGGTGGTGTGCTCGCAGCCTGTAGGTGCTATGCATGTTATCATTTTGTCCCGTTTATGTTTGCGCTATTCTTGTTCATTTAGCTTAGTCATAACATATGGAGAAATTATTTAGAGTGCAGGAGTGAAACTGAGCGTTAACAATCAAAACTCTACACTGCAGCCATTGTGCTTTTGTAATCACTGTACACCATCAGGCTGCACACATGTTGGCTTTTGGAGGCTACCACATAATAAATCCTATCATGTGTTTGCATTTATAGAGCACTTTCCTACTGACAACTCAAAGGGCTTTTAAAAAGTCACATTTTAACCATACATTTTTACACCTCTTTATTCTATACACAAAGAACTTTGTCTAGCTCACATTCACGGCCAATTTAGAATCACCAATTAAACTGACATGCATGTCTGTGGACTGCGTGAGGACGCCGGAGCACCTGGACGAAAACCACGCAGGCACAGGGAAAGAACACCTCATAGAAAGGGGTTTGAACAGGGCACCTTCTTGGTAAAAGACTAATTTAATACCTGTAAGTGTATCAGTATATTTTTAAATGTCTGTGTTAGACATGTGTGTTAGAGCCCGTGGTGTAATGATGAACTACTTTTAAATTCATATTTGCAAGGTCATCCATCTACCATCTAAGAAATGCTGCTAAATTTTGATATTCACCTATACAGACTCCGTAACACATGCTTTCACTTCCTCCCAACTCGATTACTGCAATAGCCTCTTGACCATCTTAATCAGAAATCATTACCTAAACTTCACATTGTGAGATATTTAACACCGACTAAGAAAAGAGATGACTTTTAAAGTCTTTCTACTGGTGGCCAATTGATTTAGAATTGATTTTAAGAGCCTACTCATCACATTTAAAGCACTTCATGGCTTGGCCCCAGATTACTTATCAAACACAGTCTGAAGTCATCAGCACTACAACAGCACACCTATCCAAATGGCTCAGGTTATTTTAAAAAATTTTTATTTGCTCACATGTTGCAGCAGTCTCTAATTCAGCTTTTTTATTGAGTAAAATGAGAACTGTGACTGAGACCCCGGAAGGTTATGCTGCTCTTTGCAACACATTTGTATTGCATGGCTTTTATATATAACATTTTAATCTGGGAATTTTCATACAGCATTGTAGCCTTTGCCCATTCTTTTTATTTCATTAGATTTTGCCACTTTCACTGCCCTTTTAAAAGTACTTTGTAGTTACCAATTTCCATAAATTCTACACAAATAAATAACCCACCAACTCGACCTTCACACACAAACACCTTTTTCTCCTCGCTGAAGGATACACTTGACTGTGAACGACGAGGTGAGGAAACACTCAATGTGGGCATAAATCCAGGATAAACTGTATGATATGACAACAGGTTCACTTTTATACGCATTCTTCAATTTGTTTCCATTCATTCGGCCTTTCTTGATGCTGTTGTCACTTTTGTCCTTTCACTCAGCTGTTTTAAAAGCCACCAGTGGACTAAACTGTATACTGAGTGTATGGGAGCAAAATTAGCAGCTGCTAATGTTGAATCTTATGGTGGATGGAAATGAAGCAAACAGTGGTCTTTGGTAAATATTCAGAGATGGGTATCATCTCATGCTGTGCTTCTGTTGTCAGTATGCAAACTTTGTTTAAAGAAAATGATGTCTAACCATCCTCAGCAGCACCGGAGCTGCTGTTTGTCACAGTGCAGAGTAACAAGTCTCACTAATGAGGGAGTCGATTTTCTTTTGAAAGTCTTTTATTACACAGGATATTACTGATGCTATGATGACAGCAGCCTGGCTGGCTGGCTTTCCTGTTGCTGTCACCGTGTATTTCTGTATCACAATTAATACTTTAGATACCATGCAGTTCTGAGCTGATCTTGCTTGTATATGTGTTTTTGAAAGTGGCAGCTGAAGGCCAAAAAAAAAAAAAGAAAGAAAAATAGAGACACATAAGCAGCAAAAATAGAGTCCCCAGAATATTCTTAAAGGTTGTGACAGGGAAAAAGAACACAACCTGAATTTTAAGCAGACACACTGAAGAGAAAACAGAAAAAGCAACAGTGGTCATAGCTGTCACTGGCAGTGGTAACAATAAATAAGGCGAGCACTGTGGCACAGTGTTTTATCTTTATTTACCAAATGAATGCTCTTGTTCTGCAGTGAGGTGATACACATTTTACAAATACTTTTACAACAAACAGCCGTCCACTACAACTTCAGCCCGGACCACTGGCCACTGAGCAGCTTCCCAGTTCTACTCTTGTTTACTCGTTGACTCAAATACGAGCTGACAGGCCCACGAATGTCTTCCCTAAAGGGGTGTGATAGTTTGGCAAAGGATACAGGGATAGGGAGAGGGGAGCGGGGGGGAGGGGGTGAAAGAAGTTTCAGTGCTGCACAAGGAGTGTCAGAGGCTCAGTGAATGTGGCCCATGGATTAAAGCCTCTGGTCTGTGAGACGCTGCACTGGCAGGTTTTACAAGAGCAGTAGTGACACGCACTGTTCAAGGCATTTTACTGGGGGCACGAAAACCAGAGAAAGAACGATGAGTACACACAGCAGGGATGCTTGTTTTCCCAGTGGATGATATTCTTCTTGCCAGGGTGTGGTATTTCATCTCCTTCTCAATCCCACAAACATGCAATATGTATGTGACTGGTTGCAGCTATTCAAGGACACCCACAACAACAAAAGAACGATGACAAGATGTACCACTGAGCCCAAACTAGCTGTCAGCCACACGGCCTCCCTAAACCAGACTCCCAATCTGACATCCCTTTTACTACAGTTTGTCCACCCCCGGTGTGCACAAAACCATAAACACCTGGGCCTTTTAATGGGATCTAAAACAATAACCCGGGGGGGGGGGGAGTTCTTTGTGAATCTTGTAATGTTCGACTTTCGTTGAAGCTGAGAAGGAGAGGCAGATGCTATATATGGCCATTATTGTATCCATAATTCGTGGAGTGGGTCTGGATTGGATTAAAATGCTCTAACAAACATCTGTGATGTATGAGGAACAGAGCTTTCATTAAATGGCCTATCATGGATGTACTGGGAGTGATGTCTACGTTGTCACATATAGACATTTCAATATTTTTTTTTTATAATCATGGAAAAGATGTCTAGAGTAATTATGCATACTTTGTCCAGCACTGCAACCCCAGTGCTGTTGACACTCGTAGCTCCACGTGCAGCACCTGTAGCAGAGTAGCATTAAAGCTGGGCAGGCAGTGGTGCACAGTCAAACAGATTAATAATCAATGACTCAGTTTCCCCTTTTTAACATATCTCAAAAAGTGAAATAAAGCGCAAGTGTGGAAAGTCACCATCGCAGAGTTTTCAGAGCTAAAGTATCCGGCAGCCCATTCGAGATAAGTCGGGCACATTTTGCTAGTATTTCACCAGAACTATGAACGCTGTGAGAGGAGAACACCATCCATGATTACCAGTGGAAATCCCCTCACTATTATTATTAAAGCTCAGCCACTTCTAACCAGCCAACCTCGACTGTTCCCGCCTCATGTTTCCACACTGGCCAAGCTGCTAATATTTTAGTTCCACATACAGTGTCATTCAGTTGCTTCTTCAGGTAGGATCTCATTCCACGAACTCCAACTCTACCATCTTGAACTGCAACAAACAACAAGAGTCTGTGCTCTGCTTCGAGAATTTGCTCCCAGCTGGAGAGTCACTATAATCAGAGCCTGCAACAGGTAAAGAACTACATTAGTTAATATACTGGTGCACTAAGCCCACTAAAGCTGCAGCAGAACCAGGACTCCCAGCTATGGTCCATGATGGTGGACTGTAGTCTATCTGCTGGATGAGAGAGTCATTATACCAGGACTTGATTATATTGTTCAGTTATACATTTGTAAAAGTTACTTGGCAAAAATATTTGAAGAGCATAAATATATAATCAATATTACTTGTTAATTTATTTAAGATATCCTGCACACCTCTTTCTGCACATGCAACAAGAAATCCAGACAGTGAACTAGAATCTCTTTTTTTGTGCTGTGCAGAACGCTCGGGCATGTACGCATTAACATTTAGTGGTATGCATCCTATAATAAAATATATATAATATTTTTAGTACATTGGTATATGAAAGGTTTGCTTTCATCTCCATCCACTGGAAGTGGAAGGAGTTTCTCAAAGCTCTGAAATATTACATTTTAAAAATTCAGCAAGAAATCTGTCTTTCCAGGCACAATGTTCCTGCTACTCCGCTACTCCGGATAATCCACAGACTTCACTGCCAACAGATTTCAGTGGGAAAAGTGCTGACGGAGAAACTGTGGCACTCTTATTGGAAAGAGATGCCTTTTGGAATTTAATTAATTGATAATCGTTAACCACTGGAAGGCAGAAATATCAAGTTCCGATGATCAAATCTCTGCAAACAGATACCATATGAGACAAGTGAGAAAATGTAAATGGAGGGTGAACTGACCTTTCAACTATGGCAGGAATTTGAAGAAAACAGAGTACCGCAGCACACTGCAGGATTACTGAAACACACCCTGCAGGTGTTGATGTTAGTGTGACAATCTGCAGTATTTAAGAGTCCCTGGAACGTGTATCTACATTTTCTCATCTGGTAGCCCAAATCCCCTTTTGACAAAAATATCAGGCCCTGAGCGTGTAGTAGTTGGATAATCTTTTGTATTTTATGGATTAAGCTCATGCTGTGTGGATTTTCTTGATGGGGATGCAAAAAAAAAAGAAAAAAAAGTGAATGAATCTGTGAATGAATTTACTTGAGGGTAAAGTGCGCGCAACACGGAGTGAGGCTTTGCGGTGGAGTATTAACAGCGGGTGATGCACCTGTTAGGAGGTCAGAGGTGGGTCTTTCAGTGTGTGTGTGTGTGTGTTTATTCTGTGCAGGTGCTCAGAGGAGTGGTGGCTTCATGACGTTGCTGTCACTTTATTAAGACAAATTGTCCAATCACATGGTGAGATCTCTTGCCCTCAGGAGCGCCAGGATTGGGGATTAGATTACCACCTCCCACAATGCATCAGGCTTTACATCACAATCCAATAGGAGAGCGATACTAGAGGGGGGGGGTTATTCCACAGGGCCATCTCTTTAAACCAGGGGTTTAAAATTAGCTCTAGGGATGTGCACTGAATCACAACAATGAGAATCTTTGACATAACGCTGTTAGGTATCACCTAATTTAAAAACACTGCATGTAGGAGGTTCTTCAACAATACATCACTGAAATTAGTGGCAGTTGTGGACTTAAATGCTAGTAAACAACAAGGCAGATAGAGACATTACAAACAATCCTATGCTTCATGCTTTGATTTAGATTTTATCGCATCACTGTTAATAACAGAGAAAAACTGTTCTGTCAGACGGGTAAGGTGGCGTGTAAAGCACATGATGAGAAAATAATGAAACATGACAACAAGAATAAGCTCGCATGGGATATGCAGCGGAACATGACACCAATGGTAATTATTACTGTTCATTCAAGACTGATATCGTAAGTGAAAGGCTAACACAAGCTGCTTTAAGTGTACCAGCAATTCCATTATTTCAGTGCTACGCTCAACCACAATGAGATTCAAGTATTCCCAGACAAGCAGTTCATATCAAGCTATGTGTTGGGACTGGAACGTTTTCATTTTTCTGCTTCAACAAAGCTTGGAATTACAGAACAATACAATTACAGTCATCCCATAATCCCATTTAAACCACCTATAGTACTATGAAAGACTGTTAGACTCCAAAACACACAGCTCTGTATAAATAACAACCCAGAATAAGAAAAAAAAAAAACTTGCTGTGATTTAAATAACACTGTGCAAACAATTTAGGAAATATAGATGTCTTTTTCCTAATAACTGCAGTAAATCCATGAGCTAAGGTGTCTCGACTTTCTTGTACAGCTAAAGTCATAAAGAACCATCTACCTTGCTTTTAAAACAGCACCAGTTCTGCAGGTTTTTTTTTTCCAAGGTACTTGGCAGGAATGTTGCTCTAAGCACCTTGGAGAATCTGCCATAGTTCTTTTGTGGATTTATGCTGTCTCAGTGCCTTCTTTCTCATCATGTAATCCCAGATTGACTCTATGTGGAGATCAGAATTCTCTAGAGGCCATGCTATCTTTGCAGGGCTCCTTGATCGTCTTGCCTCTGATGACAGTTCTTTATGTTTCTGGCTGCATGATTGGGGTTACCGTCATACTGCAAAATGATGGAAAATAATCTAAACATCTAACATGCCTAAAATCAGGTGTGCTAGATGTCGATGTTAGTGATCTGGGAGCAGCTGCACCTGTACCACTTCAGCTTGACTCCTTCCATAAGGAGGCAATTTGGAGGTAACCAATATTCCACTGAGGCAGCATCAATGCTGGTGCAGTGCCTTTTGAGAACCAACCCACATTTTGGCAAGACGGCACTGAATGTTTTGCATCACTACGTAGTGGAAGTAAGGGTAATTTCAGCAGGAGAAAAATGGCAGACTGAATCAGTGGGCTGCATCTACAAATTTTTTGTTGAATTACTTGGTGGTTCCAACTTTGGGCTGGAAAATACACTAAGCTGTGATGGACGGTTTGGTAACAGTATTTTTATGGTGGAAATGTGTGGCCTGACTCTATATTGGGCACCAACACCGGCATCGCACTGTAGCCAAAGAATTACAATCGCATGTTTTTTTTAAGAAACTATAATCATGAAGAAAAATGAGAATTTTATATAATAATACATGCCTAAAGCAATGCAGACGCTGCACTCAAATATGGAAAGTAAAACTGTCAAAAATAAAAAGCCCTGCAGACTGCACGAATGCTTATGTTAATGGGGTTATCAACAGCACTGCCTCATCACTGAGGCTCAAGTAGGTCTGACTATAATTACATTTGGGTGTTCCATTAAATTATTGTGTTGCTTTGATACATTATGTTTCAACCATCATTTTTTGGCTTCACTCTAAACATCTACATGTAAAGATGTAAAAACATCATTCTAAATGGTAGGTGGTGCACTCAGCTTAGAATGCATGCATGTCTCATATAGATGCTCGTCAGGGAAAGCCAGAAAATTCAGACCTTCCGGCTGTAGAAGACTCACTCCCCCACCCATCCCAAGATTAGTCATTAACAATGAGCAGGACAGCAACTAAAAGGCAAGCTGAATTTTAGTGAAATAAAGCACAATAGCACCAGCCAGCTCTTTACTAGCATAAATCACATTCAGTGAAGTGAGTTTTCCTCCATATTTTCTACCATGTCTTCCACCTGAAGTACCTCTATCGCTTCTAAAAAACTCCTTCCTTCCAAAGAGACCTCCTATTAGCTTCCCATTTGTATGCAAATGCACACAGCTTCCAAAAAGTATGCAAAGGGGCTTGTTTTGTAAAACTAAAAATGATGAAACAGATCACCAGATGCACATTAGATGTTCAGAACAAAGAACAAAGGGCCACTGGAACCACACGGGGAAAAAACAAGGTGCTCCATCTGTGAACCTCTGTGCATTTCGACCAACTACAATGATAGCACAGTTGGCTCACAGCCACAGTTTAAATCATCTACAGAGCCAGTTTTCTAAAAGAGCTAAATGTGGATCATTCTTCAGCCTGAGAAACATCAGTCCAGATGTGCTCATCGCAGCAGTAACACGCTGGTTTATTTCTGTGCATAAGCGATGGAGTGATTCAAGCTGACAGTTTTTACTTGGCGGATCTACTTGCATGAGCATGAAGAAACAAAACGCCAAAAACTGTTGAGTTTTGAAAAACAGTTCTTTGTTGCAGATTTTGCATCCAGTTTGTTTTAGAGCTGGTTCAACACTGAATACAACACTGAAAAAAAGGCTACTCGAGGAATCTGATGACGTGTCTGCCCATTAAAGATACTAGATAGGGAAAATGCCCATATTTATCATACTAAAGGGGATATTACTCCCTGGTTGTAAGGCATTATAGTCTAGCCAAATTAGAAAATGTGAATGCTATTATGTGAATATTCTACACAAGCTTTATTTGCAGCCTATTGTTTCTTCTTTTTTTTTTCAAAAATTGTGTGGGCGTAAGAGTGGGAAGGCAGCAAAAGCATGTTTGAGGCTGAATTTAGACCGAATTAAGGGGAAAAAAACCCACAGCACTGTCAGCGATAGAAAGGCTTTGAAATTTTGTAATTTATTAAAATTCAGGAAATGAACTCCGCTACATCCTTTTGTTTCTGCTAATCAAAGCCCTGGTGATGCAACATAGATGGAAAATTACCGCTTGTCAGTTTGTTAATTCAAGCAACAGTGGGGTTTCATGTTTTACCAAACAGCTAAACATACTGGATTTAAGAAAGTAACACTTCTAGCCCAGTTGCTGAAAAACTTATTGAGGTGCAGGCCCACTTTCTGGGGCCTACGGGGGATCCTTCTTGGACTTGGACTGAGCAGCAGTAGGGAGGTGGGAGGTGTTGGACGGAGAACGTAGATATGTGAGCCAAACTCCATTCAAGACATGCACACATATGCACACATGCGCACACTCTGACATTCAAACACACACATGCATGCATGCACAAACACAAGCACACAGCAGGCCAAGGCAGACAGGCTGTGATTGTACCACCACATCGACCCACCGCCTTCTGTTAGCTCTTTTCATGCTTGCCTTTATTTTATGTCATGCTGGAGTGTATGATGAAAATACAGAATAGGAAGGTGAAATCAGGGTGAAACCTTTGAATTTCTTAATCATGCCTCCAGTTTGCAATCAGAAACAATCCACTTTGTTTCATCTCTGTTGCTTTTGATTGTCTTTGTTTTTAATTTACTTTGAGGCAACCTTCCAGACCAACTAACTAGGAATGCAATGGCTTGAATCCCTCAGAAGAGTAAAATAGGTCACATGTAGCTGACAGATGCTGGCTTTAAACTGCTGCATTAGATATTAAAAGACAGCTCTGTAATCTCACAGACTATGCATAGCATGCATGCACACTTTTTTTTTTTTTAAATAAACCAACCCAGTGGACAGATGCCTTCTGTGTGCAGAAAGAAAGTGCAGTGACAAGGCCGAGCCTTCAGCGACCCTCCTCACCTTTTCTTCTTGCTAAAACACACAGTGTGATTTATTTATTCTGTAGACTAAGGTTAGGCAGAGGTAGCTGCTGATCTCTGGGGTTATTCTTTTATAATGCCTTTGGGTGGGGTGGGGTGGGGTGGGGGTGTCACAAAGAGTTAAAACTGCTGCTTCTGCTCAGCAGAGTAATGAGACATTTCCAGCCATCTTAGCTACCAAACTGACAGCGTCACTGACTGGTGGTCCACTGGGAGGTCTTGTTAGGATGTTGAGATATAATTGCAAGATATGTTCGCAGGGGGAGACATAAAGAGAGAGGGCAGAAGGCATACATATTAGCATCTTGAGACTCAGCTACCACTACCTCTAGTATCTGCTGTGAATGGCTGACCATTTGATTATTTATATTTTGCCATGTTATGTACGGTTATTATTTTTAATCTTTTTTATAAAAGCAAACACATTTCGCCTTTGATACCAGTGAATAATATGTTCCCTTTATTTCTCTTTGTTGATGCTGATATTAAATTGTGAAACAGCCATGGGACAAATGATTGATTACTATAAAACCTGTCAAGGCTCCTTCACTCCCCCCAGCTGAGAGAAGACTCCCAGAGCCAAGAATAGATCTGAAGACTGACAGCTGCCTTTCCCATAGGACACCAGCCTCTTGCTTGTGCTAATTTGTGCCAATGCCTACGCATGTGGAGGTGTGAGCATATAATACCAGAGAGGTTTGGGCACAGTTGTCAGAATCAGTCTGCCCTGATTGAGTGAAAAGAATAGGTTTCTGCTGCAGCTATTCAGCGTTACGTTTACTATGCAGCATTCGCATCACGCTTGAGAGAGCGTACAGTATCGATGCCCTTGTTCTGATGCTCATTTTTACCTATAGGAGATCAGTATAAGACGCGCCCCCACTATCTTACAAATCGCTTTTTCCATGTGGGATCCCATAGATAAAGAAATGGCACACAAACAGCTCAATGTCAAGTATGCAACTATAAGAACAAAACCTCTGAATAATTCATCGGAACTGCCGCATGCACTCGGTGTGCCAAGGAATGGGAGTGATACCCCCATCGTGGCATCTCTGCAAGATAAAAGAAGCACGGGGTATAGAGCATAGACGTTATTGTCTACCTTTCACAGAAGTGGTGAATAACTGTCAAACTGTGGAGGCACATGAAGGCCTTCTCTGAGATGGGGTGAATTTGATGCAGCAGTACCTGAACGATTCTGCCAGATGAAGGTGGATCCAGCAATCCTACTGGGAGCATTAGTGATCAGCAGGAAGCCCTCTCTCAGTCAACTCAATTTAGCTCATTTAAAGAAAATCAAGCTGTGCCCCCGCTCACTACATTGCAAGTGGATGTAGTGGTTAACCTTTCTAGAGAGGCTATTTCTGTTTTAGAATCTGAGACTGAAACAGCTTAGCAGCAGGCAGCTGGCCACAACTCCATTTCACATGACACCAGCATGACAAGTGGCATTACACCTAATCAAATCAAGAGGCAGACATGAACAGGAAGATGCCACCTGGGCTCTGCTGAAATATCCAGAGTGATGACTGGAAGTGATGAAGCTGTGATCTCAAGCCTTTCCATCCGGAGGACAGCGCCTGGAAACCAACTCTCTGTTCCTCTGACCCCCCCACCACCACCACCACACACACACACACACACACACACACACACACACACACACACACACACCCGGCACCCTTCCCACTTGTTATGGCTAGATGGGGGAGATTATAGAGCCTCTGAGAGACGGTTGCTAGGATATTGATGGCAGTCACAGGATAGTCATGGCTCTGGTTATTTCTCACCTCTCTGTGTAAAGGTCTCCCCATTCAATTTTCTGGAAGACATTAATGATTTCATTTTTCTGTCAGCAGCTTGAAATTTGTCACGTTGACAATCACCATGTTATGATGCATTATAAAATGTGTGTCTAAGCTAAAATGAGTATCATTAAAATGGCAACAAAGTTGACATTGCAGCTATAATGTCAGCTATATTGCCTAGCTAAGACGTTACACCTAGCTGGCTAATTGGCCATGTCTTCTATTGTGTTTTGCTGTTACAGTACAAAGTACCGTCACCTGATTTACTCTTGGCTTAAATAAACACCGTTTGACACTATATATGAGTATAAAGCACCTCATTTAGGCAATCACACAGCAGAAAAACAGTGCATTTAGTAGAATGCACAACACATCAAACCATGAAGCAGATGGGCTACAGCAGTAGAAGACCACACCGGGTGCCACCTGTGAGCCAAGAATGGGGAAAAAGAGGCTACAAGTCACATGGGCTCACCAAACTGGACATTAAAAGGTTGGAAAAAACATGTCTGGTCTGATGAGTCTTCTCTGAAATTGGTGTAACCACTATGGGCCTCTTAAAATCAATTGAGCATTGATTAAATGCCGCCTACCTGAGTATTGTTGCTGACTGTGTGCATCCCTTTATAACCAGTGTACCCATCTCCTGATTGGTTTGTTATTGGTTGCTTTCATCAGGTTAACACACCGTGCCACAAAGCTCAGATCATCTCAAACTGGTTTCTTGAACATGACAATGAGTTCACTGTACTCAAATAGTCTCAGTCACCAGATTTCAATCCAGCAGAGCACCTCTGGGTTGTGGAAATTCACATCATGGATGTGCAGCTGACTAATCTGCAGCAACTGTGTGATGCTGTCATGTCAATATGTACCAGGAATGTTACAAGCACCTTTCTTGAATCTATGCCATGAAGAATGAAGGCAGTTCTAAAGGTAAAAGGGGTCCAACCTCGTATTAGCCAGGTGTACCTAATAAAATGAGTGTATATGTAACACAGATCACATGAGCTGTGTGTGATTTTCCTGCTAGAGTTTGAGTGAATTAGCCAACCTTCTCCAGGTCCATTAGCTGCCAGGCGGCTAATGTCAGCTTTCTTCCTTGCTAACGTGTCTGTTCCGATATCCTGTGTTGGAATCTGAGTCTTTTGCTGACATTAGTGAACCACGAGGGTCCCAGGGGTAAGAAATAGAAGCAATGGGCCACATCCTTGGGATTTTCATGGAAAATCACAATAAAAAAAAAATCATTCAACCAGCTTTTAGGCAACTTAAAATATCAGAAAAGGTCAAAATTTTATGTTACAATCTTTTCAAAAATAGGCTTCATACACAGGAAGTTTTACAAAGCATGCTTAAAGCTGCAATTTACGCAACATTATTTTTAATGTTTGAAAAATCAATGGCCATAATTAACCTTTTAAAAATATCAGTCTGTGGCTTGAGGCACACTTGGAATTATCATATTATTTTAAAGGAGCAGATCTTCTAAAAAGTCCCCCAAAGACATAATTTACTTGAGGTAACGGATTGACCAGGGGGCAAATCAATAACAGCAAGAGACTGTTTGTACACTTCAGCAGAAGCATAAATTTCTGTCCAACAACATAAGGTGCCAATGCAGTGTTACTCAGTAGCAGGTTTTAGTGTGCTTTCAGAGCCACTCAGCTGCATGAATAATGGGGAAGCTGCCATCACTTCCATATGGCAGCTCCAGCCATGTGCTTGGATGCATATGCTTACTGTAAGCCATGGTGAAATGGATTGGCTGCAAACATGCTCTAATCATTAATGTTTACCATCAGTATGAAAAAAACAAACACTGCCAATGTGAAAAAGGTCAAAGCAATTAAGGGAAGCACAGGAAACTAGCAGCGAAGATGGAGTTTACAAAAAAAAAAAAAAAGAAGGAGCGATATACTTCAAGACTAAAACCCATCCTCGGTTATTATCCAGGTCCCTCATTAATGCGTGTGCTTAATTTCTGCAGTTTTGAACTTTTAAGTATTGCATTTAAGCAACCTTAAATCTGTTGATGATTTGAGATAAATCCCTATTTGGGATAAAAGTTGAAATATTTATGATTCTACAGTCTCCTATTGCAAACTGACACACTGTAATATACAGTAGTGTATTGTATACATTCAGGTTGCAGCATGACATCTACTGTGCCAACTACTGAGGTTTCTGGCTTTCAAAACTCACTTTCCAGCAAGAACTTTTCATGAAATATTTGGAGTTTCGAGTCACTTTCAAACCTGTTTCCTGCTCAAACTGTCAAACAATTCAGTGCTAGAGGACGGCGCCATGAACGAGCTTCTGGCATTACGAGACATTTCATTCTCAAGCATGCACATCAACAGAGAAAGAAGTACTTTTATGCCTGCATTTTGCATGATAATATTTTAGGATATTCTCTCTCTCTCTCTCTCTCCACTATTTGTGCATATATATATATATATATATATATATATATATATATATATATATATATATATATATATATGAAAGACACACACACACACAGGTTGGACAATGAAACTGAAACACCTGTCATTTTAGTGTGGGAGGTTTCATGGCTAAATTGGACCAGCCTGGTCCAATTGGTAAATGTGCACCTCAACTCTCCTGTTTCCACCAAAACTCTCCGTCAGGAGCTCCACAGGGTCAATATACACGGCCGGGCTGCTATAGCCAAACCTTTGGTCACTCGTGCCAATGCCAAACGTCGGTTTCAATGGTGCAAGGAGCGCAAATCTTGGGCTGTGGACAATGTGAAACATGTATTGTTCTCTGATGAGTCCACCTTTACTGTTTTCCCCACATCCGGGAGAGTTACGGTGTGGAGAAGCCCCAAAGAAGCGTACCACCCAGACTGTTGCATGCCCAGAGTGAAGCATGGGGGTGGATCAGTGATGGTTTGGGCTGCCATATCATGGCACTCCCTTGGCCCAATACTTGTGCTAGATGGGCGCGTCCCTGCCAAGGACTACCGAACCATTCTGGAGGACCATGTGCATCCAATGGTTCAAATATTGTATCCTGAAGGCGGTGCCGTGTATCAGGATGACAATGCACCAATACACACAGCAAGACTGGTGAAAGATTGGTTTGATGAACATGAAAGTGAAGTTCAACATCTCCTATGGCCTGCACAGTCACCAGATCTAAATATTATTGAGCCACTTTGGGGTGTTTTGGAGGAGCGAGTCAGGAAACGTTTTCCTCCACCAGCATCACGTCGTGACCTGGCCACTATCCTGCAAGAAGAATGGCTTAAAATCCCTCTGACTACTGTGCAGGACTTGTATATGTCATTCCCAAGACGAATTGACGCTGTATTGGCCGCAAAAGGAGGCCCTACACCATACTAATAAATTATTGTGGTCTAAAACCAGGTGTTTCAGTTTCATTGTCCAAACCCTGTATATATATATATATATATATATATATATATAAAAAGTTTAGGAGATCTTCACATTTTATTAGTGTTAATAATCAGACCCAGGTCTCACAGACCAAAAAAAATTTCTATGATCCAATAAACTGTGACTGTGTTTTTTATTTCTCAAAATGACTTGTCACACTGTGATCTGCTCCCTTTGAAGTGTCTTTTAAAAAAGGACAATGTGCTTTCTGTTGAAACTGACTAGGACATTTTATTTAAAAAATGTTTGTAAAGATGTCAAAAGTACATCATAAATTAGCATTATGTAGCACTAAAAAAAGAGCCAATATATTGATTATTTACATTCTTCACAAATGCCTAATTATGGTTAAGATTACAGGGCAGACACAGAAGTTATAGCAAACAACTGGTAAAAAAAAATCTAAACTAGTTCAGCTGCCTGACATTTGGACAAATAAATCTAAAAGCCTCTGTCTGATTTACATGCCCATCAACCCCCATCAACTGCACTGACCTCCAAATCTTAATTTTCTGTATCACTGCACAAAGGGGACATTGCTTCCTGTACTGGTGCTCAACATTGGCGTAGAATTGTCCAAAACGGATGTAACCCCTCAGGATACTGAGCTAAAAAAAAAAACGAAGATAAGATACATACTGTACTCTATATACAGTACCTCTAAGAGACGATGGTCACACATGTGAAAACACAACTTCAACAAGATAAGTATAGCTTAAATGTCTCAGAGCTCTAAGCTGATGCCAGGGATGGGCAAAATGTTCAATATTTCCAACCCATCAACATCAGTCCAACAATCAGTGATTTATTACAGAAATATTTACAGAGGAGGGGTAGATGAGGCCCCATCAGCCTGTGCAATTTGTTATGCCTGTACAATGAAGAGCTCATTAAGAAAAAAAAATCTACTTTAAATCATTTTGGTTTTAAACTGGACAAAATCTGCTGGCCAGAAAAATCCAAGCCTTTATTCAAGAACAGGCAGCCGTTATTCATGGAAAGGCAAGCAGTGAGGCAAACATGGAGCAGGTCCATAAAATAATCCAAATAGATCATACACAAAAGATCAAAACACTAGATAATGCTGGAAAACTTAAACCAAATGAACAAGACAATCTACAAGGTACAAAGGAAAACTGTGGAGTACATAAACTTGGTTGAATGACAACTAACATATTGAACATGAGTGTAATTCAGGAAAGACAACACAGGTGAAACTAAACTGGCTGGGGCAAGGCAGTAAGACTGACAGCAACTAGCAAGGACCAAATGGTCCAAAATAAAACAGGAAATAACGAAACAAAACATAATATTCCAAAAACCATGACAAACTAAATGGGAATAGCATAATAACAAAAGTGCAGAAGAATGGGCACAGTTTTTGATCTAGTTTTCAAATATGATCTATAAATTGAGGGTGCTTTCTAATACTAGTCAAATGGTAAGAGACTAGACCTGACCCCGACAGAAACTTGTGCACAAATACATAATTAAAAATGTGTCTACTGGGTGCCAGAAGTTTAACAAGCTTAGTTAGCAAGCTGCTGGTTGCAATGCTAATTGGTGCTAAATAATAAACTAATAAAATACAAGCATTTTCTTATCAAACCTGAAGCATAAACTTCTTAGATGGGCTGCACAACTTAGCACGGCATAAATGTTTGTTAGATTTTAATTGTTTGTTTTATAAATCCTCCAAAAGGAACAAAGTACACAAACAGAGTTGAGAAGTGACTTGAATTAGCAAAGATAATGACAGATGGCTATTGGGAATAGCAACCTGAATGTGCACACCAATCAAAGCAGTTAACATCCCCAACTTTAGGCCTTAACATTAGCTAAACAGATCAAATATTAAAAAGAAATTCAGCCTCCAAAGGTGTTTCTAATGTGGGAAATAACCTACAGGGACTATCCAATTAAAGCTAGCACAAAAAAGAAGGAAATTTATTTTTGGTCAATTATTTCTTTGTTAGTACAATGCTTCTAGGCAATAAATTTTATACTGTTGGAAAGCCTGTTTATTTCCCCTTAAATGGAGCCACATTTGTGGAAAAACAAAATGCATTGTGTTAAGTATGTGGGTTGTACCCATGAAAAACTTGCCAAATCTTCAACGCCAATGCCAAACAGCTTATTCTGTATTTGACTCTTGTTTTGTGCCATATATTGGATTGGATGAAATAACATATACTGGCACTTTAACAATTCATTCATGTAAGAAACGGGCCTCAGTAGCATGTGGAAGGACCATACACAGCCACAACAGCCTGGCACCTCCTCCTCATGCTGGTCACCAGTTTGGTCATATATTGCTGTGGGATGGCATCGCATTCTTCAACCAGCATTTCTTGCAATCAGCCAGTGTGGTTGCATTGGTTGCTCTGGCACAAACAGCAAGCCAAGCTGACGCCACAAGTGTTCAGTGGGGTTGAGGTCAGGACTGCAGGCAGGCCACTCCATCCTCTGCACTCCCAAATTCTGCAGGTAGTCTTTGATAAACCCCTCTCTGTGGGGGCGAGCGCTTATCTTGGAGGATAGAGTTCAGTCTCAGACTGTGGAGATATGGGATTGCCACTGGTTGCTGAATCTCATCTTGATATCTCTCTGCATGGAGATTGCCTCCAATGATGACAAGCCTGACTGTCAGCACCTGGGGCACCAGAAGCTCAAAACAAGAGTCAATAGCAGAATAAGCTGTTTGGTATTGTAAGAGAAGATTTGGCAGGTTTTTCATGGACACAACCCACATACTCATCTGAGGCTTAATGCAAAAATGTATTTTCCTTGTGGCACCATTTAAGGGGAAATAAAAGTAAAAGATTTATTACCACAATGCACTGTTAAAACAAAGAAATTATTCACCAAACACAAATTTCATTAGTTTTTCTGTTACGTTTATAAGCATGTCATTTTCATGGGTAAAGCTGATCAGTTTAATGGGGGAGTCCATGGGCACTGACTCACTTTTGGAAACAGCCTCAAGTGGTCATTTGAGGTACTGCAGCTTTATGTTTCAGTACTTCCCTGCTGCCTTCATTATCCAGCCCTGCAGATTGTGACTGCTTGTTCCAGTACCCATTTGCTATGCTGCACATTGCATGTTAAGTATTAGTTGAATTTGCAAGGGGGGAGACCATTATAACAGCAAAATAAAACCAACCAATTATGCAATATGATTGTTTAATCACCCCCCAACATTTGGTGATAGCACATATTTGAAAATTCAGTGAAAAATGGCAGCAAAATTTGACAAATGGAGTTTGAGGAAGTAGAGGATCCAAATGCAGAACAAAAGACAAACCTTTATTGAGGCCAATTAAATACATAACAATAAATCAAAAAAGTAGACGAAAAACAAAGGTCAAAATCCAAAGGAAACGCAGAACACTGGGAATTCCAGGAAGAAACTAAAGAAACCACACAGGGTACACAGCAGGAAAAACAGCAGGGACAAAGTACAGCACGACAAAGAACACAAGCAAACTGAGGCAAAAAATGCGGATCAGAAAGAGGGAAGTGGAAACAGCTGAACACGATTAAGGTAAATGCTAGACAGGAAGTAAAACTGGACAATGCATGGGAGACAAAATAAAATAGGAAATAAATAAAAACACTGAACATGAGTGAACTTAATGAAGGACAAAGACATGAAGGGAGACACTGAAGGATCACACTCAAATAAAAAAAGAAACTGGAACTACTAAAGACTCAAAATACTGAGGGAATACATGCAGAGAAATGAAAATAATAAGTGAACTAAGAAGAATTTAAAAGTCCAAAAACTCAGAACCACTGGTCCAAGACCCAGAATCAAGACCCAAATTGAGACCTTAGAAATTTGTTGATGAATTCAAGTCAAGGAACAAGTTAGGGAAGAGTAAAGATAAAAATGAAGCAATAAAGGTGAGAATTGAATTTAGTTTTTAATTATACAACACTCATTCACAACTACAGTCATTTAAAGGCGCTTTACATTGTAAGACAAAGACCTTACAGTGTTATAAGGAGAAGCCTAACAATCACGTCTCCGGAAAAAATATGAAGCCGAGCTGTTTGATATGTTTTGGTCCAACAAGGTCATTCCTTAAAAGCAGATTTTCTCTGGGAATTGCTATACCTGTACAGTGCATGCATTCATCATGTGGCTCATTTGATTTTTCTTGCTAATACCCTGTCTGCTCACTCTGTGAAATAACAAGAAGTGACATCACAAGGAATATCATTATGTATAAATGAGCCACCCACTGCCTCAGTTTCCTCCATAAATTAGCAGCGAAAGAGAACAAAGCTTTCAAAGAAAAGCAAGAAGATATTAAAATCCTCTCTTTTACTGCAGTGTGAGAGGAGCTAATGGATGGCTCACGGTAAGCTGCAAAAAGAATATCACTGTCGGAAAGATCAGGTAGAGCAGGAGGTCCAAGGTGAGGGAGAACACACGCATACACAGGCACTGCACACACGCCGACTGCTATGAACACATCGGGGGGTGTGAGCTGTAAAAACTGCCACCCTCCATCTGAAGGCGCTGAGATAAATGAGCACACAACTCTCTGTTTCTGCCCTTTGATTTCACTGCTGCACCGCTCCAGGTAAACATCAGAGGAGAGTGAGAGGAGATGGGGCCACTGAGCATGTGATTGCACACAAACACACAATAAATCGAGCCCATACACACTCACAAACAAGGACAGAAGGGAGAAGGAGCTTTTGCTTGCATAATTTCCACATGCATGCACATACTTTGTTTTATGCACAAATGTACACACACCACCATCCATCTGAAGATGAATTGGTTTGTTTGAGCCTCTGATATATTTTTTTTCCTAACATGGATCAAAATCCAGAGAAAACAATCAGGGAAGAATACTTGAACTTCTTCTATATTTGCAGCTTGACATATAATCATCATCACTAAACACAAAAAAATGTTTCTTGCCTCCTCCCTGTTTGTCCTCAGAGGAGCGATCAAACAGTTTTCTGTGTAAGCGAAGACAACACAATCGTATTAAACACATACACAGATAATAGCTTCTCTGTAACTGTGAGTGAACAAGCTGCCTGGGGAGCCAATCAATTCTCTACAACTTGCAAAAAAAAAAAAAAAAAAAAAAAGGTCTGCACTTCGACTCATCTAATGCACACACCTTTTGCTCTTCCTCGACCCAGTTGTAACATCTGGATCATAACACAGTGGAGGTTTAATCAAGGCCAAGCATCGGGACAGGAGGAGAGAGTGTGCTGAATCCATTAAATATGGATTAGAGTGGTAATCGCGGGAGAGTGGGACAAGAGGGCAGAGGGGCGTGGGAGTACTGCCAGGTGGGTGAACCGGTGACATGAACCACAACAGGGGTGTGTGTACACACACACACACACACACAGACCGAAAGAGAGAGCATGGGTGTGGCAGCAGTGCCTTATTATGCAGGCTCAGTATCCTCAATGAGCTAGCTATATGCTAACTTATGGCTCCATCTGTTCAACAGCAAACAAGGGAGCAAAGGAGCAGGCACATGTGAATGAATGCAGCATCTGAGCGCCCACAGCGGCAGAGTGGGTGTCTGGGATTTGTTTGTTTGTGTCTGCCTGTACATGTAGCCCACGGAGGACATCCGCCCCAACGACACATTGCAATCTGGGAATAAATGTAGGTTAATGATGCTGCAGACCAGATGTGTCTCACTCACATGTTGGACACTGTGCAGATGCTACTGGAAAGTGAATGAATGCTTTTACACAAGCAGCTCATTGTGTAGTGTATGATTAATAGCACAGGACTACTCAGTCTGAAATTGTGGCTCAGTTTTGTATTTGCGCTGCAAAGCATGTTTTTAAAGGTGGAATTACATCAGATCCTCAGATTCACAGTTTGCAGAAGACGTGAAAATCTATGAATAGATTTGCATCAGAAATTGATTCAGGTTTCAGGATGCTATAGGAGTTTCACCATTAAAGGGCGTCCGGGATATAAATAGCTCTGTGCTGAAGACAAACAGTCCCAAAAACAAAGGGGCCGCATTCGTGTGTGTCAGAACCAGAGAAAAAATGAAAAATTGTTTTAATTACAGCTGAAACAATTACTGGATTGACTGAAAATTAACAGGAACACTTTTTGCTAATGAATCATTAATTGAGAAGTTGTTCTAGCTTATTTAGAGTGAGGCTTTGGTGCTTTTCTCTGATGCAGAATGTTCAGCTTGAAAACAAATTTAACAAATTGTTGAAACTTCAATTTATCAGATATTTCCGATAATATGTCTCAGATTGATTGATAGAAAAGTTAGTCACAGAGCTCAACAGTTGACAGAGACAGATGGAGATTTATTGGCAAAATGTGAACACTTTCATATTTCCCCTGTTCACATGTTAAGTTTTATTTCATTTTAATTTCTGCATAACAAATAGGTCATTTATAAATATTTTTCACAATATCTTATTTTGAAAAAAAATAAACACTGGTCAATAGAACCAAAGTACTTCTACATGCAACTCTGCTCAAATAACCTCCTGGATCAAAAGCAGCAAGTTATTTTGAAGCTCCCATTTAAATAAATGGGAAGAGGGATAAACCTCAATTCCAGTGGTCACTGGGGCATGAAGCTGCATGTACTGTATCACTAGTCAAACCACAGAATTGTAAGTAAGGGGGTTAACTCTAACTGCCATCACATGTTTTTGTTCTGTTCAAATATCTTCAAACTTTCCCAACCCCAGTACCATCATTGAGAAAATTGTTGTTTATACATTTATATATACATATCAGTTGTTCCCAAATATTTTCAGCAGGGCCTCTTTCCCCATCAATAAAAATATATTTTTCACCCACTTATATACACATACTTTTTCCACACTAACCGTAATTATTACAAAAAAATGTAAATTCAATTTCAATGTGGCATCACGAAAACCAGAATGTCAGTGAAGCAGCAGCTCTCATGGCTCAGGATCCTTCGCAATCTACAGGTTATTGTTATGTTTTACTGTCACTGGATAGTTGTATTGGAAAAACGGAGGAATGAGAATCAAAATCCAGTGAGAAGTCAACAATCCAGGAGCAAATTATTCTCGGTTCACTAAAACCCGACCAGCACTCCAGGAAAATGGAAAAACGCCCATAAAAAAAACAAACAATATGACCTTGACCTCGAACACAGTTCACCCATTAGGTGACCACTGTGTGCAAGTTTCACTATTTGACTCTAGGATGATGAGCTGGATGGATGGATGGATGGATGGATGGATGGACACCTTGCCATCATGGAAGATTCCATGAACGTGCGGCCTGATTAGCTAAAAACTAAATGGGAAGAAATGACTTTGTGAAGTCACTAAATTCTTCTCTTACATGTGCTGCAGACACACAACACATGCCATGTCCATGCCTTGCTAGCAGTGCAGAACCATCATTTTTACTTAGCCTTGGACAACAAGGCTGTTTTGTCTTTACTTTACTTTCTGCGCATGCCAGTTTACTGCAAATTAACACAGTTTGTATGTGTAAAACTTTGTGCTTCTAGAATTCACTTCTTCCAGTATACAAATATTAACAAAATTAAAACATTAATGGAAACAGTGGAATTATATTAGAGAGAATCTATTATGCTTTCCTTGTTTTCTGTTGATAAATATATACTATTTAAATATAAAACATGGTCAAAGTTTCAAATAATGAGCTTAGCTTACAGTATGTACATGGAATTCCTGCAGGCCAAAAGCTCAGGCTTCAGAATGCTCCTAATGCTGTTTCTGGCAGGTTTTTTTCTACTCTTGGCTCTGTATGGCATCAAATATAACCTTAATATGGCCACACAAAGCTGTGCCTCTGATGAAAGCTGGCTTAAAGAGAAGGGAGTTAAAAATGGCTTGTTTCAGTACTGCACCATATGAAGTATTTTGAACTGTAAATAATCCAAAATTACTCCAGAAGAATAAAAATATGGAGTTGGAAATGAGTAGAACAAGTTCTCTTTATCAGTCATTCTTCATCTGTAACTTTTAATCTTATGCTGACCCGATTTTCAGTTGGTAAGTAAGACCGTCAAGAAACCCAGCTCATTTGAAATTTGTCTTCGGGTATGTAAGCCAACTTGTATGAATTTTTCCATATCTGAGAGCTTTCCATATTGGTTTCTGTTGGCTTTGGCGAAGACTATCCTCGTTTGGCCACCAGTGTGTTATGCTTCAAGCAGAGTGCTCGGTGAAGTTGTGTTTTGTAGATGAGACCCTTGACAGAACGTTCTTCACTCCAAAGAGTCACTTTCAAAGGCACCCCAGTAGGTGGAGGATCAAAGCAGCTCAATAGCTGCCCTGGACCACCATCTTAAACAACATGTTTCTTTTTTTTTTTGGAGAATCAAACACTGCTCTGCAATACTTTCCCCATACTCAGCAACAAGATTGAGAAGAGGAATTTGAAGGAATGACTGGGGAATGTGAGGGTCTGCTTTGATATAGGATTTGGAGAAAACATAAAGTGAAACTATTTTTTTTGTCAAGATGAGAAGAAAATGGCCCTTTGAACTGCTGTTGCTCATACTCCCTGGCTGATGTTGCTGTATTTACTCTGCTTGATATTGAGAGAGGAAATAAAATCCTAGACAATCTAAACTGAAGTGACAGTGAAACGATCAAACTTGCATGAAACTATTTTGCCTCAAAGGCCAACATGGCATCTTTTTAAAGATGTTTGATGGTGGCAGCTTAAAAGTCAGGCGGTTTTTTTGACGAGCGGGCTTTGACAGACATATCGGGCAATATCGGCGCTAAATTGAATCCGACAGATGGAAATAAATTTCAGATGAAATTGAAAAGTGCTCTTCCTTCTCATCCCTAAAGCCATGCAGGAAAATGCTGCTCCTGGCAATATATGATCAGGGTTAATAAAGAGAGGAGCTCTGACTTGATCAATCATAGCATTTGGCAGCAAAGCACACCAAGGGAGGGCTTATTACTTCTTTCCCTTGCTGCTCCACCCTGAGAGGCTGCATTCATTTTCGCAGTGGGTCTCTTCAGTCTCTGTTGCTCTCTTCCTGTTTCACACCCATTCCATCATCACCATTCTCTCTGTCATTTTCTCTCGCCCTATCATATCCCCCCCCTTTCCCTTTATAAACAACTGTATCCCAAAAGAGGTCAGCCCATATGTGAGAGGCATTAGGGATCTATTCTGACAGGAGAGCATTATAGTTTCAAGCACCACTAAAGGTTAATCCTGTCAATGTCCATGCTCTGTATACTAAAGCCTCTGATAGCCAGTTTAATTTTATAGAGATGATCATGCAGTTTAGAGAAGCAAATGGCAGTGGGAGGGGCTTGACGAGTCTGAATCTTCCTCTCTGTCACCATCTTCGTCCATTGTCAGCTCCTTGGTTCGTTAATACCTTCTTCCCGTGTGTGTGTGTGTGTGTGTGTGTGTGCGTGTGCATTATTACTGCTTTTTCAGACTACTACTGTGTGAGATATACAATATAATATTTATATTCTTTTGTTCTGGATCAAAATGAAGGAGAAGTAGATAAAGGAGGAAGGGAGAGCTGCATGGCTCTGAAGGCTTATCAGACAGGTGCTCCAGTGGAGAAGGCAGAGGTACAAAAAGAAAAAAAAAATGCTAATCATGTCATGTAAGTACAGCCATAGAAAGGCAGAGGTATGGCACTCACCTAAGATATTACACCATATAGATAAAAGTACTGGGCCACCTACTCACAACACTTACAGGGGCTGCTCAGCCACAGAAGCCCATGTCATGAAGCTCCCAGCGCACAGTTGTTGTGCTGATGTTAATGCCAGAGGAGATTTGGTGGTTATAGAGTCAGCAGAGCATCGAAGATTGTTACTGATTGGCTGTTGTTATAATGATCATGCCAGCAAAAACACCTCCAAAAAACATGCTCACCATCAAGCACTGAAGCAACACAAGTCCTCCCTGAGTCTGGCCATGCCTCTGACCATCCCACACAACCCCACAAGGGTGAAGTCCAATTCAAGGCTGCACACTTATTCATAGAACTGGAGTCAAGTTACCATCATTTATCTGTTGTTGTTCCCACATACACACTCGTTTTAATGGTACAGTCAAGATTTATCAACAAGTCAAAAAAATTTGCAACAGTTTATAAATTTATTAAAGGTTACATTAAAATGGTTATTATGCGTGATCAGGTAGGTAGGACGGTTATTTGCCAAAAATGAAAAATATAAACCTGATGCAAGTCTTGCTACCCCTCCAAAAATCGTCATGAGTACAGAAAAGCAAAGCTGTAGATTTACTGCATAATATAATATATAAGAAAACAATGTCCATGTGTTGGGACATTAACAGGACTGTATGACCACCACATCCTTCATACCACCACCACCAGCCAGACTGAATAGCTGTGTTTCGTTTGGTTATGAGATACACACAGTTATGCTGGAATAGAGCGCACAAATGAGCTTGTTCCAATAACAAAAATAAGAAAGAAATGAGTGTAAATCTGGTTGTGAGAGGTGACAAGGCTGTGCTCTTTGTCCTTTTCCCTTTTTCTTTCCCCAACAGGACTTCCCTCATATTTATATTTTTGACCTTAACATTATTAATTTGAGTCACACAAAGCCAGGGATGTGCCAGCACTGCACCACACTGTTTAGTTAATTAAAATATGCACAAAGAAATAAAAGCTGGATCTTGACGGAAACAATATAAGATACTAAGGTCAGGGTGCACTTGATGAGGATAGGAAAGTTAGCTATTGTCTTCATGACTGTCCACAGAGTAATCCACCACAGCGTTAAGCTGTAGAGTTCGCAGAAAATCAGTCTCACACATGTAAACAAACCGACACGAGTGGATAAATCTGAAGAGTAATTAGGTTAGACAGCTGAAGAAAAGGATGAAGATCTCTAATGCTTTTAGCAAAATGGCTTTTCCAGTCGGCTAATTTGTGTGTTTACTTTCCGTCAGAGTTGAAAAGAAATGTTGAAAATGAGTCATGTAAAAATCATGTCTTTTTGAAAGGCTGAAGAGAGACTGCACCTATTGCCCTGATATGTGATGTGTACTGTTCTTGTCTATGAATCTCTACAGTAGAGGTGTAACGTGCAAAGTTAAAGAGCCACAATCAGATTGTCAAGTCTGACATAATTAGCCATTTCCAAGTCTCTCTTTCCTAAAAGAAAACAGACCAAGGGTTGAAAACAGCTCAAAATTTTTGCAAATAAATTGATGAAGTGACTGTTCTCCAAGTGCTGTAATCGCAGGTTCAGACATCAGTGAAGAAGGATTAGCAGTAAACTAGCTAGCTGACATCTAAAGAGAATACGCCAGGTTCTGGCTGAAGTACTTTCACACAAACAAAAACATAGTGCAATGCTATGAATTTGGACATGAAAAAGATGAAACACTAACCACATGGCAATTTTTGGAGGGTTAGTGGAGCTATAGTTGACTTTGATCTGTCACCCTGTTGCCAGGTACCCTTAGGGTGATATAAACACAGCAGCACAGAGAGCATCTAAAGTCTTAGCATGATGGTGAAACTTTTTTCAATTAAAAGGTACAGCACCTACGAGCACCTGCACATGCCTAATCAGCAGAGGTGATAACATCTAGAACACAAATTAGGCCACAGTCACACATGCCTTGAGATTAGTCAGTGACCCCCTGGCATCATGTGGTCACTAGGAAAAATGTGTATTCCCCGACTGGTTGGTGAATGATTGTTGGAGGCTGCGGGCTTTTGCTTTCACTAAAAGGGTGCTGCACCAAAAAAAATGCCTTTCAATTGCTTTGGTTGCTAGTGGATCTTCTCAGCTGCCCATAGTTTACACAGAAGACACTAAGTTGTTTGCGAACACTTGCCAACTGCTCTCCATCTGCAGTGAAATCTGAAAAAGAGCAAAGCAAACCAGAAACAAAGATTTGCTGCAACCAACACATTTCAAAAGTCACAACTGAAGACAAATTGTATCCATTTCTGGTTTGTGTCACACTTTTCAGTTTTGCTTTTGCTCTGCAAGTAGTTGACAAGTGTTTGCAGACAAGTTGGCACCTTCCATGCAACCTGCGGGTGACTGTGATAGCAATCGTAAGGAGATTTCTGTTGCAGCAACTAATTTGACCTAGCAACTGTCAGCAACAACTCACCAACCAGTTGGGGAACACACATTTTTCCCTAGCAACCTATGATTGTCCGATGTATTCAAAAAGTAGAACACTGGACTCAGATATAGTATTATTACAAGGCAATAACAAGCAGAAAGTCATGTTAATGGGCAGCTAACCACTAAATAAAACAGAATAATGTTTGAATTACATTTGAAAACAAGATAATCACATGATTCAACGGAATATATAATAAGACTTATATAATTATAGGAGGGAGGGAGGGAGGATGGATGGATGGATGGATGGATGGATGGATGGACATTTAAGTTCATTAAAAAAAAAATCAATATCATGAAGTGGAAACTCCAATGTTTCCTTTTCACTCATGTATAAATATGCTCATCTTAAACTAACATGTTTACATGATTGCTGGCCCCTTCATCACCCTCTGCTACAGTATATTGTACAGCCACCACTGAATATGCTTCCCATATCCTGCCTGAGTTAGTGCTGCTGACAGCTTTCTCTCCAACATTATTCTGAGCTGTAAAATTCTTTTAACATTAAACTCTCTTTCATCAGGAGAAGACAGCCTAGAAACTTCACAACCTTCACCGTCAGGGCAGGAAGCATTGTGACATTTTCATGGAGCACAGTGAAACATAAAGAGTGGAGGGGCGGTGATGGATGGATGGGAGATGGTGATTTTTGTCTTTGAACCCAGTGGGCTTGGTTTGTGTCCTGTCACATACCGATAATTAGCACAAACCTTGGATGATTGTAAATGATGATCACCCTCAGGTTTAACAAACCAGTTCCAAAATTCCTCCTTTTATGTGTAACAATACAGTCTTCAGTTCAGCCAAAGCCAATATGAGCACTGCTTCCCCAGACTGCTCCCTCCTTGGGCTTTGAGGAGCAACACAATAGCTTTTATACCCAATTTAAGATAAATTATTGGAAGTGTGGGAAATGCTCACTTTATTTGCCTAATTTAAAATCCTTATAAAAGCTTTGGCTTTGAGTGTAGCCCATCTTTTAGAGTTCAGTTACGAGTAATGACTTCATGGCCAATACGGATTGGCTGAAATGAAGTGACCAAAACCATAAACTGATCCTACAAGCACCCAATCCAGAGCCTGATGTATCTCCTTCCTCTGTCAGATTGCTCAGTTGTTTTCTAAACTCTAATAAAAAACATATCAACGAGTCACACTGTTGCATTGGATGACAGATTTCTCCGTTATGATGAAATATGGCCCTGCATCTTTCACATAGCAGCCCTGCTGTCAAAACTAGAGCAGAAAATAGTAACCAACAAATACTGTTTACTATTGTTTGTTTGCCAAAACCTACAGTGCCCAGGAAATTATTTAGCCGTTTTAAACACATAGAAGTATATCCATAAAGAGATTTCACAAAAGTCCTCAAATATCCACAGGCTTAACCTTTAAAGGAATAGTTCACCCTAAAAATCTAATTTACATATTTTTATTCCTCTGGCATTTGGTGCCATTTATCCATCTAAAGTGTTTCGGTGTGAGTTGCCCGGTTGTAGAAATGTCAGTGTAGTGAATATGATGGAAGGTGATGGCAGTTGCCCCGTGGTGCCCAAAGCCAAAAAACAAAGGCACGGTTAATCTTTATATCCTATCACACTGTCATCAACATGAGCCTCTCTTACAGTAGGTTGTAGCTTTGTAAAAAGAAAATACTGTACATGAAACTGCAAACCCAAATGTTCAAAGTAAATAAAAGGTTTTTTTTAACTCATTTTTTACAGTATAGTGATTTTTTTCCAGATTTTTTTTATTTCTGACTGCAGCCACTGTTGCTGAGAAATTTTAAAAATGTATTTTTTGGTATTGTAAGCAGCAGAACTTGAGAGCAGTTTGCATTCATTATATTGAAGAGAAAGCAGACATTTCTGCAGATGTATCTATCGCTGTGGCAGTGACGCAGTGGGTAGGTGCTCATCTCGCAACCGGAGGGTCGCTGGTTTGAGTCCCCGTCCCTGGGCAAGACACTTAACCCACATTACCTAAGTGTGAATGTGGTTGTGTTTGATGGTGGTCGCTTCTGTCAGAGTGCCCCAGGTAGCTTATCACCACCAAGTATGATTGAGGTGTGAATGAATGGTGCTTGAAATTGTAAAATGTCTTTGGGTACGTTGAAAAGCGCTATATGAGACTAAGGCATTATTTTTATTGCTAATAAACTGGGCAGCTTATACCAAACCTAACGAGACTACCGAAAAATGTGTGTTTGATTTTGGGGTGACCTGTCCCTAGACGTATTCCTGGTGACATGATTATTTTCAATTTCCACTGTAGCAAATATACATTTTTGCAGCATCAGACAAGAACTGCAGACAATAAGACGGCCCTCGCTAGTATCACAGGAAAAGAGAAGTTGAAAAATGTCTTTTAGACTCAAAGTGCAGCAGCAGCCGTTCACCGAGCTGCACGTCTATAATAGTACACATTTGGTAAGTGTGGACAATCTGTGAAAAACTAAGGGGGAAAAAGTAATCTCCCTTCTCTCTCCCACTGCTTCACTCAGTTTAAGTCATCCGTGAATCACACCAACACTACCTCTCTCTCCCTCACCGTCTCTCTCCTCCTTCATTTGCTCCTCATCTGCAGTCTCAAATCGTGTAAACAGCAAAGTGCTGCAGGGTCTTCCGGCTACAGTTTTATTCACTGGGGACCAGACAGTCAGTGAGAAAGGCCGTGCAGCATGGACAGGCAGGCTTTAAAGATATTAATCCTCCGTAAATTAACAGTGGACTGAGGGAAGATTTCATCAGAAGTGAGCCTCTTTTAAATGGTGCTCATGAAGCATGGAAAGCTGACCCATTGCTGCCAGTGATACTTACACCGCTCCCACGCTGGCACTTCCTACTGTGATTTAGATGTCTCACTGGTGGGCTGCAGTGTTTTTTTTTTATGACAGAAGGTTTAGCGAGAAATAAAAGAAGCAGATGTTGAGGATCAATGGAGGGGCGGGTCCACCGGAAAACCGCATGTCCGTTTATGAGAGCACGCATGCCAGTTGAGATTGTCCACAGTCTGACTGGAGGGTTCACCAGCGGGCTACAACAGCAGGACTGACCTACATTTCACTCACACATAGACTTGTAGGCGCGCGCGCGCGCGCACACACACACACACACACACACACACAATTGCTAGTGTTTCCGCTCCATTCTTGTTGGAGTGGAAAAGGCTCTGAAACAACATCTGGATCAACAGGGGACACTAAAATTGCCAAGTGAAACCCAGACTCAGAAAATCTGCTCAGGTGTGGCAGCTCTTCGGGGCAGAGTGAGCAATTTCACCTGTTTAATGGGGAACTCTGGGATACCCACGCTTCTACACACTTAAGCTGCAAAGTGAAGACAGGTTCACGCACAATTTAAAGCAAAAGTAGCACACTGCTGTGTATGCTGTAGCAGAGAGGAGAGGCTTGCTGAGATACTGTGATAAATATTATCTTGAAATATGGAGTTTACTTTAATTTCTCTGTTTTAGGACAAATATTTTACCTTTTACTCTATAACACATATTTGGTAGCTGCAACTGTTTACCAAATTGATTCAATCAAACTGAACTCTATACTTCCAAAATGTTAGCTTGTCTCCCCCATTAAGACTGTACAATATAATATTAAAACAAGGGTGGTTATTTTCCCCGATCAATGAGTCACTGCAGCTTTATTGGATTATTATTTTCTGGATTTTACCAGTTTATAAAAAAGCCTTTACAGCAGCACTGACTCAAAATATGCTAAGATATATGCAGACAGTGTGCATGCATATGTTGCAGAAGACTTCACGGTTCACTTTTATTGATTTAAGGAACAAACAACAAAATTGCAAGTCATAACAATGAAGGATAAAATATGGTTTAAAAAAAAACATTACAGAAATACTCATTATTACAATGAATTCTGCTTCAGACATTCCCCCCCCCACACACACACACACATACACTCACTCTCGGCTCTGGATGATGTCAGTGGGAGGAGTTTCCCTAATGTGGCCGTCTCACCTTTTTTTTTTTTTACCACCCCTCAGTTTGTGAGGAGCAGCCAATCAGAAGAAAGCTAGCTGGAAAAGTGACAGGAATAGCTTGTTTCAGACAAAGGATGAACCAAGGGACTACACCAAGGACTAGTATGAGGTTAAAAAAAAAAATTATATATATATATATATATATATATATATATATATATATATATATATATATATATATATATATATATATATATATATATATAATTTTTTATTATCACACACACACACACACACACACACACACACACACACTGTTTAAGTTTTAATAATGCAAAGCTACTCTAGCAGAGTTCAAGAAATACAGAGTTAATATAGAGCATAACAAGCTTCCTTTAAAGAGTCAGCTGAAAGCCAACATGGGAGTCTTTAAAGAAGTAAATTTCTGAAATAAGCTTTGCTTATGAGGTGTCAGAAGGTAGATGAAGGATGAAACGGTACTTCTTCTTAGAAAATGTCAAAGTGCACATAAAAGGCAGTGACATGTAAACACTGCAGGATGCTCCAAAGAGTTGCCTTTATTTATTTATTTTTTTCTTTGTTTTGTTTTTTGGTACAGCTGCTTTTACATGAACAGAAACTATAAATTTTTTTCTCCTTGTTTTGCATTTGCAAGAATCAGATTTCAATGGGAATGTTTTTATTCCCACACACACACACACACCTACACCTTCGAAAAGTCTCTTCTCCCTCCCAACACCTGGAAAATAACCACATAATTAACTGTATGACAGTTTAACATTTTCCAATTAAATAGATGTCAAGGCAGGTATGGTCACAGGTAGTAGGGCAGAGGCTTTGACATACACACATACTCATCACATTATCTCTGTTGCTATGACTACAACTGTCAGCAGCTCACAACTGGGAGTAGAGTGTGTGTGTGTGTGTGTGTGTGTGTGTGTGTGTGTGTAGTAGGAGGTGGCAGCTCAAACCCTGACTGACAGCTGTGACAGCTAAATAATCCTCTAGGTCATGCTTTCAGAGAACCACACATACACACACTATTCAGTGAGGCAGGTGAAGGAGCGCCGGGTTGCCGTGTTCGCTCTGCGGCCGCTGACAGCTGACAAGAACTTCTAATGGCACACTGTGCCAGAGAGCTGAGGGTTCTTGTGCATGCGGATGCGTGCCGCGTTATTTCTTTATTCATATTTCTCTCGCTGTCCAGGCATAAGACAGAAGCCTGATAACCGCTTGATGTATGGTCCGCTAAACTGCGAGGGAGCTGCTAAATTCTAACTGGCTAACGAAGAGACGGAGACTGTGGTTAATACACCGGGGAGATGAGATATGTGCTCTAACAGTCCCAGAGGGAATGTTTAGCCATTCTACTCTTTATTGCTCCATCAGTGCTCGCTTCGACCTCCTCTTTTCTGCAGGTTACTGGAAAAAGAAATCCATCTGGTAAAGTGATAGCAATGTGCTTATCTCATAACTTTTAACAGTTCCAAACTGCAGGAAGAAAAGACTCCCAGAGAGTTGACTCAAATGAAATGCATACTGACAGGGCTGCTAATGAATTAGCAATGTCATTCAAACAGAAGTTGTACTTCCACAGCTGCCACTGATGTGCAACAGTCATACAGGGAAAAACCATCAAAGAGGCAATGACACCAATTTATCAGCTGAGTAAAATCACACACAAAAAAAGCAGCCAAATGACAGCTTGCCTTTTGTCAACTATAAAACCCACTCTTGTGTTTTTCTCCCCTTCACCACCAGCTCACACACAGCAGAAAGATCCCTGCTCTCTAGAGCTTACAGAGAGTCATTCAAGTTAAGTAGAAGGAAAGCAGGTAACCCAGAAAAGTACATTACAGTGCTGAGTCACAAAACTGAAAAAAATAACTCCACTGATTGATGATACCGAAGTCTGGGATCATTAAAGGTTGAGTTTTTCATTTAGCAGAAAGGTAGCCTGTGTGCCCTACAAAAACTTCTGGCATGGCTGTAATTTCGTAAAATTTAGTTCTCACCCAGAAAGCGTACCAGAAAATGAGTGAATGCCTGTAGCAAACTGGCAATTTTTCACTACTTCCAGGAGGAAGCAACCGTATTCGTCCCCTTCGTCTGGGTTTCCAATAAGGGCCTGTTTGGAAAAATGAAGTAGGAGAATGCAAACGCAAAGGTGATGGATGACATTTTCTGTAGATTTGTCTTGCAATTAGTTGAGGTTCAAGTCCTCCAAGACACTTCAACTCTTTACAGGCATTTCTTTCTTTGATGACAAAGATTGCATCCTGTGGACTTTTGAGATTGGTTTTGTTCAGCTATACACAGGTAAGAAAAGACTTTTTACAAATCCATCCATCCATGCTCTTCTACTTCTCTATCCCAGCTGTCATCGGGTGAGAGGCGGGGTACACCTTGTACAGGTCGCCAGCCTGTCACAGGGCTAACACAGAGAGACAGACAACCATTCACATGCACATTCACACCTATGGGCAATTTAGAACCACCAATCAACCTAATCCCAGCAACTGCATGTCTTTGGACTGTGGGAGGAGAAAACCCACGCAAACACGGGGAGAACATGAAAACTCCACACAGAGAGGCCTGGGTCAAGGTGGATGTGAACCCAGACCTTCTAGCTGTGAGGCAACAGTGCTAACCACCTTGCCAGCGTGCTGCCCTAGCTCCCATTTTTCTCTTTGACAACTTCTACTAGGTCACCATCAACCAGTCTATGGTTAGAGTTGGGTTTGATTTAGCCACATAGGTCAACTAAAAAGGCAACTTCAGAAACTGGAGAATGTTACCCTAAAAACAAGTCTGATACACTGATTTCAAAAATTCTGTTTTTTTGTTAATTTTTCCTTCATTGCTGCAACAAAAACCTCCTTTCGACTGCTGCCACAGTCACCCATAGTTTACATGGAAGACGCCGACTTGTCTGCAAACACAAGGCAACTACTCACAGAGTGGTAGTGAAACTGTGAAACATGCAACACAAACTGAAAACAGAGTCCATTCGCCTTCAAAGTAAAAGTTGCGACTTTTGAAATGTGTTGGTTTTTCTGGTTGGTGAGCGGTTGCTGAAGAAAGTTGGCAGTCACTAGGTAAAACTGATCACAAAGAAATCCGTTTGTGTTGCACTTCTCAAGTTTCACTCTTCTCAGTGAGCAGCTGTTTGCAGACAAGTTTGTGTCTTCCATGTAAACTGTGTGCAACTACAGCAATCTGCTAGTGGCCAAAACAATCTATGAGGCTTTTGTGAGCCAAAAGCGCAGGCACAAGGCTTCTCTAAACACTTGGTTTCAAACTGTTTTTTCAACTCCTGGTTCTGCATGATGTCATTGAGAGCAAATAGCCCTAATATGGTCAGTCTGTTTATGAGGCATAGCCAAAAATGAGAAAAGCTGGGTTAAAGACAGCAGGAAGGGTCCTAAAACAACTAAGGAGCTGCACCAAGGCTCTGTGCAAAATAAATAAGGATTATTTTAAAAGGTGAATCATACAAAGCTACTCTAGTTGAGTCCAACAGTAATAACATGCAGCTGGAAATTAGCATAGTAAGTAATGTAATGATTCAGCTTAGAGCCAACATGGAGTCTTTCAAGTTGTAATTTGCAAAATAAGCTTTACTTATGAGATGTAAGCAAGCGGATTAAGGATGCAATACTTCTTCTTAGGAAATGTCAAAGTGCACATAAAAAAAAGTGACATGCAAACACTCCAGGATGCTCCTAAGAGACGTATAAGCCTGCAGTAAAGTCAGAGGTCGATGTGAACATATGCCTCGTCAGATCACAGGAGTCTCTAAAGTCTTACAACTGTGTTGTTATTGCAATAACTGGTTGGCTTCAAGCCATGAGTCATATATGCACTTGAAGAGCAGAAGAGATGCTTCCTGCTGTATCATTTATAGGATTTTATTTAGTCTGTACTGCTGGGGAAATAAAAATGAAGGAGGTGGAAAAACAAGCAGGTTACACATTAAAAAAAAAAAAAAAAAAGATTTAAAGCGTGGTAAACATTTAGGCCATCAAGGGCATTCTGTGTATCTATGGAAGATGATGAAGGGCACGGTGAAGAACAGCCAGTGGCACCGAGGAGAGAGGTCACACGTGCCATGATGAATTACAGCAGCCGAGGTTGTCTTGGCTGCTTGTTCATTAATGACTCGTCTTAAGGGAGTACAGCACAAAAGGACACATCAGCGCTGCATCAGTTCTCATCTGCTCTTTGCAGCGCCTCTGTAGCCTGCTGTGGCTTTCGGATCTAATTGTGTGCTCCCATAATCGAGTACAGCTCGCCTAATCTTAAAATGACAAATGCTAATTTGCATATTTTATGGTCGCACTCTAATTTGATCACAGCACTTAAGAGTGGAGAATGACAGATACGGATTACAAGCATTATCAAAGACTGCATTATTTTAGTACGAAAATGAGACTTGATTATTAAAATTCATACTCAAGTACTCTACAAACAGCATGTGAAATACTTCACTGCTCTTCATCTGTTTCTGTGCCATATTTGTAGCATACTGATGGCTTATAATAATACGCAGCCAAACAGACACACCCTACCAATGCAATATTAGGCTGAATGTGTCTCTGCAAATATCCGTTTGGATTCACAGAGATTATATATAGTTGTAGAATATGCCTGTCAACCTTGCATTAACTTTAATAAATATTTAAGACATTAATGCAAAATAATTCAGCAGAGCTTGCACATCATCCACCCACCACCCACCAACCTGACCATGATAAATACTATGGAAACTGCAGGTTGGCTCGCAGTATTCAAAACAGATGCCTCACTGCACACTATACGTTGTCCATATTTCAAATTAAAGGTCAATTTGGGTTCAATTTAATGCACATTGCTGTAAATAAACACTGTGTGATTTGTGTACACCTCTTGAGTGCATCTGGTTGAACATTTACACACTTATAGTCGGTGAGTGTTGTTACTCAAAAAAGTAATGCATTACACATCGCTCTTTATTTACTAGAAAGTAATCTGCTAAACTACTCACGCAGTTACTTTTATAATGCAACGTTACATCTCACCAGTGATGTTGCATTACTCTGACAGATCCCCTATCTAACAAACATCATTTCACTTAACATATTTGCACAAATCCCTTTTCTAATAAGGAGGATGTGAAGATGATATTTCTTTTAGTAACCTTTTTAAATATTACCATAAAGCTGACAACAAAGCCTGTGAGAAACAGCCCATTTTTCTGTAGTATTGAGCATTATTCCTGTTGAAAAAAAATAAATAAGTAAAAATAATCAAGATTTGGCTTCTCAGATGGGGCCAACATACACTCGACCAGAGCATCATTCTCATGGCTAGTTTCGCAGTGGACTTTTAGTTTGCAGGTGTAACAGAGATAACGGTTGTTGTCGTTTCTGGACTGAGCACAATTTGCTTGTTACCCTCATCACATTCTTATCCATGCGTGCCATAAATTAGACATAATCCTCACTTCTCAAAAGTCACTTCATCAGCAGGAAATGACATTGAACAATTATTGCAACCGCACACACACACACACACACACACACACACACACACACACTCATCATGCAGACAGAAGTACTTACTGTATGTAGTCCAAGTAATTAAGCAATTACTTAATTTGCTACAGTAATGCGTCACATTAGTGATTACAGTAACATGTTAACCCTTTTCTTTTTATCTGCAGACATTTCTATATGCACAACACACATCTTAAAGAGTAAACCCTCTGATTATTTCAGGTAAACGAACCAAATTCAAGTTTTGTTTACTCTTTGTTTACTCTTAATGTTCTCCTGAAGAAGAAGAACAGTTCAAACAAGACAAATAAAACCGTGACAATCATGCTCATGACTGACCACATTTGACCACAACTGTGCATTTGTTTGACCTACATTTGGGTTCATACTCATAGTACATAACTAGACTGTGAAAATGTAGTGACAGTTTCAGCCACAGCAACCGTGGACAGTGGAAATATGATGCATGAACAGCCATTTGCTAGTCAGGCAGCATTGCTTTTTTTTTTGTTTAGTTATTTAGAGTCCATCTTGAATAAAGTATATAGAATAGCTTGTTGCAAATACCACATTTGGACTTGGCAAGACCTAAAGAAACATTACGAGTAGGAGGAAGGTCTGGATGTAAGGAGAGCCAAAGGCAGCTGAGTACATTTATAATCTGTTTTTAAAGGTAAGCAAGGGCAGGTCTCAAGTCTTCTGAGTTTGTTATGAAGTGCATGCTTCTCATAGTCCCCATGACTTCAGATGTCAAGTGAGGTCATACTGTACAGTGAAAGACAGTCAGGGAGGTATTTTGGTCCTAAAGCCCAGGGAGATTTAAAGAGGAGCAGGAATAGACCATTTTAAACTCCAGTCTATAAACACACTGAAAGGAGGCGCAGAGACCTGAGACCTTAGGCTTGAACTGACCTGAAGCTTTCAGGGAGCTTTTTCTGATGACACAAATCAAATTATTATTAAAACCGTCCAATTCTCACAAAATAAAAACATGGACAAATGGTGCCGGGGCTTTAATCTTCAGAGTTTTCAGAGATGATAATAAGTGGACTTTGTTCCTGACCTAATATAGCTATTAATCCATCATAAGACTATCCACTGTAATATCTTAATACAGACAGGTAAATTTGGATGTTGTCCATATCAACCTCTAAAACAGGAATGGTTTTACATGTGGAGGTCGCTCACATTTTTCCCTCCTCATCTTTTTTTCCCCCACTAGTTTTGCATTGGGCTAGGGTCAGTGTCACTGCTGGTAGCATGAAGCGATGCCTGGACCTCACAGAGGTTGCACAGGTACTCCAACTTCAATATGTGCCATTGCCAGAAGGTTTTCTGTGTTTGCAGCACAGTGTCAAGATCATGAAGAAGATTCCAGGAGACAGTTACTCTAGGAGAGCTGGACAGGGCTGTAAAAGGTCCTTAACCCATCAGCAGGACCAGTATCTGCTCCGTTGCAGAGGAGGAACAGGATGAGCACTGCCAGAGCTACAAAATGACCTCCATTACCCAGTAGTGTAAATGTCTCTGACCAAACAAGCAGAAACAGACTTCATGAGGGTGGCCTGAGGGACTGATGTCCTCTAGGGGGCCCTGTACTCACTGCCTGGCACTCTGGCATTTGCCACAATATACCTAAATTGGCAGGACCGCCACTGTCACCCTCTGCTTTTCACAGATGAGAGGAGGTTCACCCTGAGCACATGTGACAGATGTAAAAGGAGAAGCCGTGGAGAATGTTATGCTGCCTGTAACATTGTTCAGGTTTGGTGGTGGGTCAGTGACGGTCTGGGGAGGCATATCCATGGAAGGACACACAAACTTCTGCAAGCTAGGCAACAGCACCATGACTGCTATTAGGTATCAGAATGAAATCCTTGGACCCACTGTCAGACCCTGCGCTGGTGCAGTGGGACCTGGGTTCCTCGTGGTGCATGACAGTGTTTAAAAGCGGTTACTGGGAGTTATTGGGAATCAGTTAAAACAAGCAAGAAAAACAGCATGTAATGACAATTAGACAAATCCTTATTTTTAGATATAACTGTAATTAGTAAAGCTCTGTATGCCATTCATTGCTGTTAAGACAGATGGTCGCTGTATGCAGATAAAATATTGCCCATTCCAGCTTTTAGTTTGATTTGATAGAGGGAAAGTTGCTCAAAATGCACTCTCTATTAGGCACCAAGTGACTAACTTGACTACCTTCCACAAAGACAGGACATGGGATAATAACTGAAGGGAAGCAGCCTTTCTCACAAGCTGTCATATGGTTGCTCTGAGATACAGATAACTGGAGGTGTGACCACTAAAGAATTCTCTTACCGAGTGCAACTGCTAAAACTCGTAAAAAGCTGCCTCACTCCACATTGTGCTAAAGAGAAATGCCAACTTTGTCTCTATGGATTACTAGTGTGGCATTACTGGGATGTACTGTGAATGTGTGTGTATGTATGTGTGTATAATGCGGTAAGTGTCTGCCAGAGATCTAGTGCTTGAAGTGACACCCATGAGTGCAGGCCCACGCCATACACCCACCGCACAATGGGTAGTGAGAGGAAAAAGCTAATGGATGAACAGATGAATAGAGATTTAAATCAATACATGGACGAAGAGCTGGATGACATTCAAGAGTTTAGTTTTAGTTATGCAACCATTTAAAAGCAGATAACCTAATTCATTGAGTTTTTGGGTGTGTATATTATATATATATATATATATATATATATATATATATATATATATATATATATATAAAATCACTGCACTGTTAAAATTGTAAAAAATAAATAAATAAATAAATACCTGTACCAACTCCTCTTAAAGAGCCTTGAAGAGGGGGATGTGGCTATGCATACAAGTATAACCGGTCCGCCTACAGCTGAAGTAATGAATTTGTGTCACCTTAGTCTATGCATTTTCCTCTTTGCTTCTGGCCATTTGGTTAAAATTTATTTTATGACTGAGTAAAAAGTAATACTAAATTTTTGACCTTATCAAGCTTGCTGTAAAAAACTGTCCAAAACTAACAAAAATCTTTATGCCTCAGTTGCACGAGTAAAAAAAAAAAAAAAAAAAAAAAAGGACAGCAACCTCTTGCATTGAAATATATTCGTAGCTGGGGGCAACCAACTGGTCACCCAACGTTTGCATGCAACTTCCTCAACCTCTGAGTGACCAGTTTTGATTGCAAGGCAAATGCACAGATTACCTGGTAGGATTCAAGGATTCTTTATTGTCATTCGTATCACATTTACATGCGATGCAATGAAATTTCTGTCCGCAGGTCCCAGTGTTACCCTTAAAGAAGAATAAATATAAATAGAAAGTAACAGTTATATAAAAAGAAAATATACATATACACACACATATTCATACCCACACACATATATAATTGACTAATATAAACAATATACAATAACAGTTTGAGATGTGGTAGAGCTAGTGACACTTGGTGCCACAGCAGTGATGATTGTGCCATAACAGCAGCATGAGTGTGTGCAAGGATTGATGGAGGTAGAGCAGTGCAGCTACACAGCCCCACTAGAGTTCGACGGTCTTACAGCTTCAGGGAAGAAGCTGTTCCTCAGTCTGGTGGTCCTGCTCTTAATGCTCCTCAGCCTTCTGCCTGAAGGGAGGGGGGAATAAAGTGTGTGGGATCCTTCAGGATGCAGGTGGCCCTTTTCCTGCACCTGGCAGTATAAATGTCAGTGGTGGTGGAGAAGCTGACTCCAACAGTCCTCTGTGCAGCCTTCACCACCCTCTGCAGAGCTTTCTTTTCTGCTGCAGAGCAGCTTCCGTGCCACACAGTGTTGCATGAGCCCAGGACGCTCTCCACCACACATCTGTAGAATGAGGAGAGTCCAGCACCCCTCAGCCTCCTGAGGAAATGGAGGTGCTGGTGTGCCTTCCTGACCAGACTGGAAGCGTTGTTGCTCCAGGTGAGGTTGTTACTTAGATGTACACCCAAGTACCTGTACCTGGGGACCACTTCCACCACAGATCCTCCAGTGTGCAGGGGGAGGAGGGGGTGTCTGACCCTTCTGAAGTCCACGATTATCTCCTTTGTTTTTGTCACACTGATGCAGAGATTGTTGTCTCTTCACCAACACTCCAGGTGTTCCACCTCCTGCCTGTAGTTAGACTCATTGTTGTTAGCAATGAATACGACCACTGCTGTGTCATCTGCAAACTCCACAATATGACAGCCAGGGTTTTTTGCTGAGCAGTCATATGTGAGCAGGGTAAACAGAAGAGGGCTCAGCACACAGCCCTGGGGAAGGGGGTGACATAGTGGATCCTCACAGATTGTGGCCTGTTTGTCAGGAAGTCCAGATCCCAGTTGCAGAGGTGATTAGTTTGTGCACCATGTTCTGCAGAACAATGGTGTTGAAGGCTGATGTGAAGTCCACAAAGAGTATACGGACATAGAAGTCCTTACACTCTAGGTGGGTGAGGGCAGTATGAACCACAGAGGAGATGGCATCCTCCGTGGATGCATATTGGTATGGGTCCACAGTGACATCGATGGTGTCCTTGATGTGGGCCATAACCAGTCTTTTGAAGAACTTCATGACTATCGGGGTGAGAGCTACTGGCTGATAGTGGTTCAGGCCTGTCACTGTGGAGATCTTGGGGACTGGAATGATGGTAACCATCTTTAAGCAGGTGGGGACAGCTGTTTGTGTGAGGGAGGAGTCAAAATGTCTGTCAACACCCTGGAGAGTTGGTCTGCACAGCCCCTTAGCACTCGCCGAGGGATGTTATCTGGGCCAGCAGATTTGCAAGGATTAATCCTCTGTAGAATCCTCCTCAACTCTGCTGGGGTCACACTGAGGGGCTCTTCTGGGTGGCGGAGGTGGTGGTGGGAGTCCTCAAAGCGGGCGTAGAACCTGTTAAGTGTGTCAGGCAGAGAGGGATCCCTAGGGCATTGTGTGTCTCTGGGGTTATAGTCTGTGATGCACATGCTACGTAGATCCTGGGCGAAGAAGTGTCCCTGAATCTTCGGCGCATATGTGGCTTTGGCCCTCTTTATGCCAGCAGTCAGCTCTCTTCTGGCCTTCCTGAGTGTCTGTGAGTCACCCAACCTGAAGGCAGCATCCCTTGCTTTCAGCAGACAGCAAACCTCTGCATCCAGCCAGGGTT